>NEWO01000332.1:500822-583436 GCA_003013225.1 Phalaenopsis aphrodite | reverse complement strand
TTGATAGATCTCTTTTTAATGATCGTTAGATTAAAAAATTTTCTCTTACTTCTGTTGAACAACTAAGTTGAACTTATTTTACCGCACTCCTTTGTTTATCACTATTAAAGAGAATGCTCAAGTCTTCAATCAGGATTTTAGATTCCAAAATATGTGGCTTTCTGAAGAGTTTAATTTTGAAACTTTGGCTTCTAGTTGGAATGTTGCCTTAGCCCCTGATAGTAAGGTTTTCCATTTAAGGAGATTGTGATTTAAATTCAATAGATTAAAACATGTTTTAACTTGGTGGAATAAAAATCATTTCAAAAATATATTTTCTAATATGCTTATTTTTTAACAAGAAATTTTCAAAATATAACAATCTAAGGAATATAGAAATTCTAATTTTAGTGAAAGAGTTATTCTTAAGGCCAACACTAATCTTCTCAAGCTTCAAGAAATGTAAGGAGTTTTTTGAAATAAAAGGCCGCTTGCAGTATTTTTAAAAAAAGGGATAAAAATACTAAATATTTCCTTAATTAATTAAAAATAATTATTAATCATATTCATAAAATCAGGTCTCCTGGTAAACAAATGGATTGAGAATGATCAAGGGACTGTTAATTCTACTATTGAATATCTCTTTAATATTCTCTACAGAGTTAAGATCCCCTCCCCCCTATTAATAAATATTTATTTTACACTTCTATATACTCTGAAAAAAAAATCCATTTATTATATTTGTACTAAAATGAATTAAAGGTCTTTTAATGAACATGAATGTTGATGATATAGCTAGCCCATATGGCTTATCTGTTATTTTTTTAAAGAAGTTTTGGCAAATTATCAAATCTTATTTGGATGATTTTATTATTGATTTCTTCAAAGGCACTCCTATACAAAATTATTTTCTAGTTCCTCTCTCATTCTCATCCTAAAATCTATAAACTTTAAAGTTGGAATCACTTTAAGCCTATTAGTCTTTACAATATTTTTAATAATCTTATCAATTAACTCTTAGCCTCAAGACTTGCTAAACTCCTCACAAAATTATCTCCCCCAATCAAATTGTGTTTGTTAAAAGTAGAGCAATATCTCATAATGTTATGCTTGCCCAAGAGTTCAACAATAATTTAGATTATAAAACTCGTGATCGTTGTTTGATTATTAAGCTAGATATTTCTAAAACTTATGATAACAATGATTGAGAAGTTTTTATTAATATTCTTCAAATGTTGGGTTTTGATGATAAAATTGTTAGTTAATTTAGTAAATATATTAACAATGCTTGGTTTGTGATTATTAATGGCAGGAATTATACATACATATATATATATATATATATATATATATATATATATATATATATATATATATATATATATATTAATTCCTTAAAATTTTAAGATAAGGAAACCCTATTTCTCGTTTTATTCATCATTACTACTAAATACATATCCATAGGTCTTAATGTACTTTTTTTCCAATAATAAAGTACTATAAGACTAAATGTCCTCATGATATTAATCATATTAGCTTCGTTGATGATTGCATTATATTTTCTAATGGTTCCATAACCTCAATTAAACTCATCAGAAAATTCTTAAAAGCTTCTAAGGGTCTTAATGGTTTGCTCTTTAACTCCAACAAAAGTTGTTTTATTATTGTCAAATATATGTTTCTTAGGTTCATAAATAACATAGAGAATAAGCTAAATCTCATTGTTCAAAATCTCCCTATTAGATAATTGAGTGTTTTGAATTATAAATGCTCTAAAATAAAATTTTTAATTGTCGATGTAATTTCTTCTATCAGGCATAAGTATTATAGTTGGAAAATTCATTTTATCTTTATAGGTGCCTAGCTTACTCTTGTGTTCTTTGCTCCCTTCCAATTTATTTTCATCAAACAGTTCACCCCTGGTTGATCTTCGTTCTATAAAAGAGAAATTAATAAATAATTTTTTTATGTCTCGTAACAAGTCTAAATCTATTAACTGGGCCACCTAGAGTATATTGTGCTTTCTTACTAATGAGTGTGATTTGGGTTGTAAGTCCTTTTCTGACATAACTTTCTTTTTGCAAGCAAACATTGGTCTAATTTTCTTAGTGGTTGTAATCATTGAGCTATTTACATATATAATAACAACTAGCTAGATAAGCCTCCCACCACTTGCTCTTAATAAGCTAGTAACTCTCCCATTTGGAAAATGCTCTATGAGATTAAATGGAAAGCACAAGCCCTCATTTTATGAGAATTTTAGATCAATAATATTTAGAACATTGTTAAACTTAAAAGCATCTTTCCTTATTTTATTGTAAATAAATCATCAACATCTCATGACATTTGCTGCCTCTAATCAAATTCTTTTTAAATGATCTTCCTTTAGGACTTTTTCTTTCAAGCATGTGTAGCGTCATAATAGAGTTAAAAAGGAGATCTTCCACATTTTTCCCTTGATTGGAATAAAACTCTTACTAACACTTGCTCTACTCTTTGTTGAAAATTCTTAACAATTATATTCCTTTATATGACAATTTAAGGATAAAAAGAATTTAGTTACCTTCTAAATGTAAATGGTGTTATCATATTGAGAATTCTATCACTTATTTGTGAATGGAGTTGTTGTCACTAAACTATGCATTTGGATGGATGGAATTTTTAAAAAATCTTTTTTTTAAATCCACATTTAACTATTAATGAACCTTACAGAGCATGACTTCCTTTTTCTCTTGTGTTTCCAAAGGACTTATTATTTTTAACATTTTATGCTTTATTGTGTGGTACATTTGAAAAGAAATGAGTGAGCTCAAGCATAAAAATATTAAAATGAATGAGTTATGTATTATTTAGCACATTAAAGAGAAGATTTTATTTTTATATAAAGCTAATTTAATTGGCTATAAAAATTTTAAAAGTTGTAAATAGGTGACTAGATACTTTAATATTGATATAAAGGCTCAACCCTACAAACTTCTTACAATTGTATATTGGATTAAACTTGAGAGAGTTTGGGGGAAAATTAATATCGATGGCACTATCTTCAAAGATTTCCTTGATTGGGAGTTTTATTATAGATCATTTTGGTAATCTAACTGTTTTATTTAATGGTCTAGTTGATCCCTTGACCAAAGGAAAATATGTTGAGATTTTCATTCATATTTTATACTGTTTTTAATGATATTGCACTTTAAATAAAGGTATTTTTGATGTTTTGTTGCATGAATGATGATATAGGGTCAATGGAGCAAAAAGATGCAAAAAGGAGCGAATTTGGAGCAAAATGACCAAAATGTGGAGATTTAAACTAGGTCGCCGACGGGTTTTTCCCGAGGCTACAGGACAAAATTCTACAGAAGTCCGTCGATGGCCCCCTCAAGGCCACCGACGGTGAGCTCGGTGGTTATACCTACTCAAGCTTTGGATAAGGTCAAATTTTGAAGAGATGCTTATGTAACTCTTGGGAAAGCTCATCCACAACTTTAAAAAAAGATTTTGGCTGAAAATTGAGAAGAGTCTAGAGGTCCTTGATGTTAAAAAGGTTCCAATAATGTGTAGCAATTGTGAGGAATTCTTCGAGAGATTGTAAGAGTGAAGAGAAAGTGAGAGATTTCTTCTTCCTTGCTGCTTCGAAGAAGAATTCTGTGTGTTGTAAAAAAAGAAAGAGATTCAGAGGAACTTCGAGGAGTGTTCTTGGAGAGAAATTAGAGATAAGTTATTTACTTGTTGTAGTTTGTATGACTTTGATTTTATATATGAATTTCGAGTTTTGTTGTGTTTTCCCCATGAGATCTGAGTTGTTTTCTCTGTCTTTCTCCTTGTCTCGAGATTTGTGAAATGGTGATTTGAATTGGTGAAGCTATAAAAATGTTTAAAAATTTGTGATGATCTTTTCACTTCGATCTTAACTTACTTTCAATCTGGTCAATTGATTTGTTAAAATATGTTGAGTTTTACAACTAAAGTGAAGATTACATCCAAGATTCAGGGAGGTCAAAGTTCTTAGAAGTTGGGTGCAAATAAATAGGGAAATAACATTGTCGGGCGTAGAATTTGAGATTTTAGAGTGACAGACTAAAATCCGCAATTCGGTCCTAACGTTTGGGTGCTGAAGTGTAGATGTTAGCCCTCAGGTGAGGGGAATGTGGGAGCTCCGAAGTGAGAGCCGGTATCCTCCCAGCCTAGCCACAGATTCAGTAAACAAGCATAGGATTAGTCAATGTTTTTTATACTTGGACCAAAGGGTAAAGAATAGGTATGCTCTTATTTGGCACAATAAAATTTGAACTAATTCACTTTATTCATTCGCTATAATTTATTGACAAGGAGAATGATGTTTTCTTATATATTGAATATCACATTTAAACATTCATTAGTATCATTAGTTATTTAATAGTTATTAAAATTATATATTTATTTTATTTGTCTATTTGTGACAGATAAGCAAATTGAACTTGGTTGTTGTGATTAAAGTATTGCTTTTCTAAAAATCTTAGTCCGCAGTTCTAAACTTACTCATTGTGGGATCGATATCTAGGACTCCATTAGAGCCCTATATTACTTGAGCGATACGTATACTTGCGTTGATAAGTGTGACTTTACAATTATTGAATATGTATTACGTCCATATTTAACTTATACTTTTGAGCATATATAAAGTCGTCGGTCATCCCTGCAATATTATTTTTGTCGGACTCTATGCCTTTAAATATAGTCTTTATGTGGCTAATGCTTTGAGTTTTGAAAATTTGATTATTGAATTAAATGTCTCTTTAGCTATTCCTTTGGTTCTTTTAAATGTACTATTATATGTAATACTAACATCTTTTACTCATACATATTTATATCATTGTAGATTCCTTTGAATTTAAACTTAATTAGGAGGGTAATGCATGTGCTTATTAGTTAACTTCGCTTGGTGCTAAATGTAATTTAATTAAAAATTTCTTGCCTCATAATCTCCCTTTGGAAATAAGGGGTATGATCTAATTGGATAAAACTATTCTCCCTTATCCTAGAATTTTTAAATGATTTTTTTTTTTTCAATTTTATTTATTTCTTTATGATTTGCTTTGTTCTTGGTTATGAGGCGAAGACAAGTAATTATCATGGTTATGATGATGAACCTCTTATGTTTTTTCTTATAAAGTTTACAAAAGATTGGTGGAACTAGTGCGGGAATATATTTATCTACCTCCATTTGTTACAATGCTTTTGGAGTTATCCTTTCCTTTTTGAATTGTTGGCATTTCTATTACTTGGTTATGAGTATGGAAGTCTTTATAGCTGGCTTTTTTTCGAGATTTTTTGTAATTGAGAATATTTTTTAAACTTCCCTTGTTAAGAAATTTTTTAAGTCGGCCTTTCTCTTGGGGTTCTGCCTTGCCCCCTCTTTTGAGTTGTTGATATTTCATCCCATGCAACATGATGCTCTGTTTTATCATTTTTCTAAACCTAAATTACTCCATTTTCCTTATTAACTATAGCTTAATTTTTTCTCATTTCGCTTCGACGTTACTACTAAAAATCTAATAGTTCTCTCACCATTAACATTGTTTCATTTGTCAATGTTAGTAACTTGAATTCTTATTTTGGTAATGAACTTATTTTATAGAGTAATAACTTGGTTTTGAATTTCATTTTCATATTTTCTTTTTGCAGCTGTTAAATCATATTTAGCACTCTCTTTAACTCTAAAAAGTGGATTGGTTGGTTTGACTTTTGAGAAGGTGGCGCTTACTTTATAACTTGCTTTTGAATTGCAACAATATAAACGTTGGACATTGTTTTCTATGCTTTATTGTTCGTTCCCTTTGGGAACATTATTACTGACAATTGGGAGCCTGGTCAATAGCAAAACAATATAAGACAATCAAGCAACTATGTTTCAAATCAAAATACAAATCGTCTCTAAAAAACATATCTCAATATTTATGCATAAATGGAACTAAAAACTTTAGAGAGTCCACTCCTCAATCAAAAAAGACAACAATAATAATTGGTTTGAAAAATTCATTTAAGATTCTGTCTGCTCCCTCAAGCGGCGGATTGTGCTCCTGACAGTAACAGCGCTGGCAGTACTGCATTATTTAACAAAAAGAAGTCAAAAACTGTTGCAAGTGGGCCAAATATTCAAAAAAGAGGACACCACATGCTTCTTATGCATTTACAAATTTAATATAATTATGTATAAGAACAGTTATATATATATTGATATGACATTCAGGTAAACAGCCAAAAAAAAGTCAAATAGTGCCTTGTAATTGGCTTAAATTTGGCTTGTTTGATAAAAAACAGAGTGAAATTTAAACATACATTTTGTTCCTTTACCAAACAGGAGCATTGCAATAAAGACCAAGTTGATATTTTTAGATACATCCATATGGTGGAACCAAAATTTAAGAAGTGTTACTAAAAATAAAAACCAAAGGGTAACAAATATTTTAAGTTTAAAATTTTCCTCTCATCAACTTTTTAAAAGCTATTACAAACATGTTTATTGAATTAAAAATATAATTAATATTAAATTAATACTTATTTAAATATTTAGCATGACCACACTCAAATTTCATCACACTTGTAAATAGATAGGGAAATATACATATATAACAGTTAATTCTTATGGATTTATGTGTCTCGCAGCTAAACTTTTATATTTTCGGACAGCACTTTTATCTATGAATGAAAATATGTATTTGACCATTAAAGAGTGTAATGAGTGCTATTTTTTATGTGATATCAAAAAATGGGTGCTATGGATGTAAAAAATGAAAAGTTTTGGTGTATGATAGGTAAATCGATAAAATTCAGTGCTATGCATGAAAATGCCCCACGCGCACACACACATATGTATATATATTTATATATATATATCATAAATTTATTTTTACTGGTAATTTTGCTTATCAAGGCCAATTCATGTCTTTACTTCTGAGGTTTGAAAGTTGTAACATCATTAATGCGCCATTAATATACAAAATATCAGTATATTTGATGATCATGAGTTGGCCGATTTTTCTTTAGGGAAAAGTAAGCTCTCGAAACCAGTATCTTGGGATCTTCTTTAAGGCAAAGTAAGCTCTCGAAACCAGTATCTTGGGATCTTCACTTGTTTACAGCCAATGTGCTTCGCATTTGAGCACATGACTCTAGTTCGTGTCTAATTCATGTTCGAGTTGACAAAGGAATAAACAACATGTGGCTTATACATGCCACTTGTAGTCCATCCAAGAAATTTGGAGAGTTCTTTGGGATTATGTGCTCGACAAGAAAGAATCTCCTTTATAAGAGACAGAGAGAGAGAGAGAAGCAACTCACTTTAAGGTGTAAGCACCGCCTGCCTTAACTTTCCCACAGTCCTTGCATCCCCAGATGCCCACAGCTTTTCTTTTGACTGCGTACTGGAAAACAAATGAGAAGAAAAACAAGCATCAGTATCCGTATTAATGTACAACAAGCCAGCTTTAATAATTCCTCAAAGGGACAATGTTTTTAATAAAAATTAGCACAAGCATATATAATATCAATCATATTCATAAAGGAGATTTACCTACAAGCCACAAAACTCTTATGTATTTATATATATAACACGTAATTTTTAATATTTACTAGTGTAACACTCAAATATTTATCATGGCGTCAAAAATATTGCATGCCTGTGTTATAATGTTTGACACTAAAGTTTCATGTAAATAAATATCAAGTTGGGTGTCAAATTTGTAAATACATAAGAATTAAGTGAAAAGCAATAATTGGACTCGTAACGTAGGATTGATCATTTAATTATATATATATATATATATATATATATATATATATATATATATATATATATATATATATANTATATATATATATATATATATATATATATATATATATATATATATATATATATATATATATAAAGCTCTCCATTTCCGTGTGTCCAAGGATTTCACGTAACTCTTAGAATTCTATTTAGAGCGGTACTACAGTGCCCTAAAACTTCACACAAATTTAATAATTGTTTAGTGAAATATGAATTAAAATCAGGTTATTACTGAAATGAAGATGTAGATGAACACAAAATTTTCAACCTACTTTACTATATTGCAATGAAATGTGAAGTTATTGATGATTCCTTTTGCTTCAGCAAAAGAAAAATGGTCACTTGAATTTTCCTGGATTGGAGCTCCAGACTTATAAAATATTTAAATCAAATATGATTCATGCAAAAATTTGAAATATGATACTTAATAGGAGGATTCATATAGCTGGCCCCATTTAATGAGATGAAGGATTGTTGTTGTTGTAGTAGTTGTATGATTCACGTAAAATTTTGTACCGTTAGCAAGAAACACGAAAAACCATTTCCACAACCTACAAATTATTCATATCGATACTTTAGGTCTTTGATCAAAAGTTAGTGTTGGTCAGCTTGCAAAGCCCAATTACAATATAGTTTTTCAAGAAATTTGTCGTAAAATTTATGATAAGATGAATCCAAAGCTAGTCATTATTAACCTGAAAATGGAGAGGAATAAATATTTTCAGCCTTCTTTTACCACAATGGTTTAGAGAATAAAGTAATAATGATTCTTCTTAGCATTAGGAAAATAGATAATGCCACTTGATATTTCATGTATTCAAGCAACTCAACCAAATGAGTACGGTAAAAGGCTTGCTGAGTATTTAAATCAAGATGGATGTGAAAGCTGAATTTTAGGCAAGAAACAAGTGAATCTGTATCCACAAAAAGTTTATGGCGAGCAATCTGAATATTTAAATAAAGATCCATATGAAAGCTGCATTTTAGGCAATAAATGCATTAAAATGTATCCACAAAAAAGTTCATGGCGAGCAGCCGCACCACTAAAACTTAATGGAATATGTATTTATATATTTAAAACCTAAAACCTGCTTCTTACATTTATACCACCCAAATCTTTCGTAGCACATCAAAAATCCACCATTTTTATTTATAAAAAATGTAAAATACTCCTTTTCATGCATAGTAAAAAAGATGGTAACGTAAAAATTGAGGTTTGGCAGTTAGATATTGAAATACATAAGAATTAAGTAGTATCTATGTATTTGCGGAACAATGGAAAATTCATCACTGAAAAAAGGTACTTTCTAACCTTCATTGATGATCTTTCAAGCATTGCGTGGTTTACTTCTAGAGATAAAAATCATAAACATTTAGGATTTTCAGAATTTGAAAGTCATTTTTTGATGCGCAGAGAGAATGTTGTATCAAAACTTACAATGATTGAACGTGTAAATACACTTAAGAATTTGAAGCTAACTGCAATAAAGGGAGCATTTGAAACCAGCTAGCGATAGAATATACTCTATAACATAATGCATTTCCTAAATAAAAAGATAGAACGATTTTTTAAATGGCAAGGCCTACAATAGCTGAGAATAGATTGCCAAAAAGATTTTAGGCATATGTCATATAAACAATAGTCTGCATCACAAGGTGTCCAAAAAAACGGTAGAAGAATATGAACACCATTTGAGCCATGGAGTGGAATTAAATCCATTGTAAGCCGCTTTAACTTTATTTTGCTAAATTAATTAATTAACTACCTCCAATCATACAGAAAAGAACCGATCCTATTTCTATCATCAAAATGCAATAAAGCAAAGAAAAATCAAGCTACAATATTACAAGACTGAGGAGCAACTCCGCAGAAATTTTCACATCACTTCCAAGAAAAAGATTTTGCTGATTCTAGAGCTCATTAAAGTACTTAAGCAAACGTGTTAAGGGAGTGTAATGTGAAATAATTAAACCATTTGATGAAATTTTAGGAAGAACTGTTGTGTTTGCTGAGAATTTATTTAACACTTAAAATTCTAAGTAACTTCTCATATTTCTATGCATCTCTTGGTAATCTACTAAAACAGGAATGATTCTATGTATAAAACCAAATGTAGTCTCTACTATCAGGTATACAAAAGAAAAATTAATCAACCATACTTGTCAATAGAGAATAATAAAACTTAGCACAAAGGTCCATTGGTAATGCATGATTCATATACTATGCATGCTATTTCCAAAACAGCATAAAACAATAAGTGAGCAACAATTTATTAATAATTCAATAATATACGAAAAAGTTTTCTAATATAAAAATTAAAAAGACAATAAACTTACTGTATGTACATAACATGGTATTACTTTATTATATTAAAAAATATTATTATATTATTTTATGAAAAAAATATTATTATATTACTTTATGAAAAAATATCCTAATAATGTTGATGGCAGATTTGTTGTCATAATATATTTCATTGGCTCTTTCTGCATGATTTTTAAATTTTCAATATGATTTTGATCAATAGAAGCTCACAAATCTATTGGACAATGACTCAAGCTTGATTTCTGCACTAAATCATGAAGCTGCAAACTGTTCCTAATAATGTACAATATCCTATAGAATGGACCTTTTATCTACCAACAATCTAGCATAGTTAGCATCAGTACATCCTTCAACTTGTAGGATATTATGTTTTCATAAAGAATTTCATTCCTTAGGCTTCATTTAAGATATGTGAGAATTCTATAAGCGACTTAAAGTGTGTGCCTCTTTGGACTTGTGCATGAATTGGTTGAATAGACATGCTGCAAATGCAATGTCAGGATGGCATGTGAAAGATGGATTATTTTTTCTACTAACATTTTACATTTTCTTGTATCTAAATCAGTTTTTTATTGATCAAGATCAAAATTTTGTCCTAATTCAAATGGAGTTTCACATTGCTTACACTATTTTTCTTTCAATACATCCATAATATTATTTCTGCTTGGAGAAAAATCCCCTACTTAGATAGAGCGACTTCTATGCCAAAAAAATATTTGTTTTTCTAGTTCTTTGATTTCAAATTCTTTAGCAATCTTCTTTTCTGAGTGTTCTTTCTCTTTATTATCGTCTCATGAAACTATCATGTTATAAACATACACAGTGAGATTGAGTAGCATATGCCAGCATTCACTGGTGTAAGGACTAGCAACAACAAGAGCATGTCTTTGCAACAACAACCCCAACAGCAATCGGAAAAGAAAGAGTGGAGTATTCATTCCATTGCCCCACACAGGATCACAGTGATTCCCATACAAGTTAAAAGAGTGTTTTATAAAGAGATTATGCTCTCTTCGTCTTTCTTTATCTCCAGCTCTCATCAGTTTTTGTAAATTTGTTAGTCAAAGTGTTTGGTGATTGTTTTAGGCTGTATAAGACCTTTTTTTAATCCGTGCATCTTATTCTTTTTTAAGGAGCTATTGAATACTGGTGGTGGATGTATACAAATTTCTCTTCGATATTTCCATATAAGAAAAAAAATTACATCATATTATTGTATAAACTACTCATGGTATGATGCTTGGAATATCATAATGAGAACAATACTCGTTTTGCAAAAAAAAAAATTGATACTTAATTCCATATGATTGACTATATCATTTTGCTATTAATCATACTTTGTGCCTTTCCAAGCTCACATATGATTTGTATTTGATCATAAAAATTCATTTGCATCTTACTCTCTTCTTTTGGTTAAGTAATTCAACAATCTTCCATATACAATTTTTAAGTCTTTCATCTCTTCTGTAATAGTTTCTTTCCAATCGATATTTTTAAGTGCTTCAAATACTATTTATGAAATAAAAATAAGGCATGCGTTGATGTTAGTTAGAAAGTCTTCATGAGATGGATAAAATTTGCGAAAGAATATGTCATAAGAGAAAGGATATAAATTAATAGCAGGTTGATTGGTGTAACTTGGTATTGGTTTTGAGCCCTTGGCTTGCTGTAGATCTCAGTTGAATTTGTTCGTTCCTGAATAGATTAGAAGGGATACACTTCGTAGAATACTTGCATTTGTCAGATTTTAATCTTCAGGAATGTCAAGATAAAACAAATATCATCAAATTTATCTTTAATTTAAGAATTCTTCCCCGAATGGAGAGTTTGATCGGAGTAGCAATGGGTTTCATTAAAAGTAACATTCAATAAAGTTATTAACATAATTTTGGTTTGATAACAAAATTTGTACACTTTTATGTGGTAGAATATCTAATGAATACATGAGAGCTCTTCTATTAAATTTCTTTTTATATGTTATTTATAGATTAAAGCATAGTTAATACACCCCAAAAAAATTAGGAGGAATTTTTGACTTGTTTGTAGGACGAAAAACTCATATAATTTAGAGAATTTTAAAATTAATTACTATGGATAATAATTTATTGATTAATTATTAAAATTGCTTCACTCCAATATTATTTTGGTATTTGAATGCGGAGAAGAAGAGTTCTAATGACCTCCAAAAGATGATATTTTTTTCGTTTTCATTATTCCATTTTATTGGGAAGTATTAGAACAAAACAAGTTGTATATATTACCATCTTTTAAAAAAAATATATGATAATGTCTGGTTGAAAAAATTATGAGCATTACCAATCAAAAAAAAATTTAATATAAAAATTGAATAGATTATTTTCATAACTGCGAATATGAAGAGTATAATATTAACAACAATTTTTTGTTTAATTAAATATAGTCATGTCATTTGGGTGTAATCATCAATATATACAACAAAATCAATGCTCCTAAGATGTCGGAGATTTTGGGGGGTCCCAAAATATCAGAATGAATCATCACAAAAATACAAGATGATATAAATTTGTTTTCAAAAAAGGAAATGAGAAGGTGTTTAACAATTCCACAAGTTTCACAATAAAAATCATTAATGTTTGCATTTATAAAAATATAATGAAACATATAATTAAGATTTTTAAAAGAATAATGCCATAATATATCATTGCATGTTCAAATGATATTGATATATAAGAGGTAAAGAAACATGATAGTTGATCTCAATTTTTAAAATGTATTTAAATCAACTTTTTTCACTAGCCCGCCCAATCATTTTTCCCATAGTGAGGGTCCTACAAAATACAACAATCATATAAAAAGATGACTTTGCACTAATGATCTTTGATAAATTGTGGATAGAAAAAAAAAGATTAATTGTAACATGTGGAACATGTAGTATGTTAATGAATATTAATTTGGGAGAAATTGAGTTGTCTAATTGTCCTGGAACAGTTGTGTTAAAAATTCTTCTGCAACTTTTTCTTTCTAAATATGGGATATGACTTGTAAGATTGAAATATATCAGCAGTGTTTGTCATGTAATCAGTGAATCGCAAATCTAAGATCAAAGAACTACTTTAAGCAAGGGATAAGGATGGCTTTTCTAAGGAATAGAGTAAACTTTTGCATTTGTCAATCTTTGTTGAGTCATGCGCTTTTAACCCCACTTGGTAGATCTGCACCTTTTTTTTGTCTTTGTTTTCTTCATAATCTTGAGGATTTTTTGTAGTAATTATATAGAATATTATCTTTAATAGAAATCGTCTTTTTTTAAGAAAAAATTTTGTGGCATAAACTCAAAAGTTGTCAAGGTAGCAGATATTTTAGGGTCGAACCATTGATCGTCACCATCTTTTTTACTTCTAAAATTTGTATAAGAGAATACTTCATTCAAAAAAGGGAGATTTTCTATGTTTACTATTTGAATTCAAATTTGGTCAAATTTATCATTGAACCCCATCATGAACTTAAAGATTATCTCTAGCGAACAAATTATTTAAGGATCAACGCATCCTCACATCATGATATCCTATGATTTTGGTAGTACGGCAAATCCAACCAATAAATCTTCATGACATTGAAGTATTTAATGATAAGAAAATTATTTTATTTGATAATGGCGAACTTTGTTTCGATTTCTTAGATAAGTGCAGCATCTTTAACATTTGAGTATGTCTGATTAACTACGTACCAAAACTATTTTGTGGTAGAGAGAAACATAAATGATTCACTAATATTGGAAAACATAGTGTTCCAAAACTATGTCAGGATCATATAATCAACTCCTTCAAAAAATACGGGATATATAAGGTGTTCAATTTTTCCTTTTCTTCAAAAGGTCTCCATGATTTGAGACTATTTAAGATATTTTTTTTCATTCAAGCATATTATACTTAAAATCCTTGGAGTTCTTTGTGTTTAACGTTCACTATTAATCATGATTGATTCCTTTGAAAAAATGTCAAAGAACTCAGGCATAGATTATACAAGAATAATATCTCAAAATAATAATAAGATTGAAAGTGGGAAATCTTGACCTTTAAAAAAGAGAACAAAGGTTGGAAAGAAAAACAATCCTAACATCACAATGATATGTGTAAAAAATAAACAAATAGAGGAAATTCTCAATATATTTTTTTGTCCTTATTTTGTAAAAAGAAATGAGGTATTTAAATATCTTCAATAGGTATTATACAATAAGAATAAATCAAAAAATAAATTCAACAATATAGAGAAGCACGTGAATTGCAATATGAGAGATGATGAAATTGATCAAATTGTCAAGACCCTGGTTTATGTGCCTCAAATTCTTTGCTATGATTGCGAAATGAATGGATCTAGTCATGGAAGAGAGAAAAAAAAATCAACAATATATATGAATGTTAACTAAATGCACAACAATTCTACGTCAACTATTTTGAACAAGTTTTACCTTTCTATTTATTAGACTAATGAAAGTATGAATATGTCTTACAATTTAATCAAAATTCTACAAATGAACAAAATAAATAAAAATAATCAAACAAACTCAAATTAAAAATATTGTAACATAATATTGCTATCAATTAACCAGAATTAGATTAAACATGATAAAGAACTAGAAAAAAATAATTTAAATAGGCGAAGAAAAAACAAGAAAATAGTAGAATGAAAATAGCATGCATAATTACTGATGGAAGTACAAAAATATCATTACTAAATATCACACATTATAACATGTAGCGTACACATAGCACGTCTATTTTGTTGCCTTGCAACTAACGATGAAAATAACACAAGAAGTATGCCATGGGACATTGCATGTTCTATTAACTTACATGGAACCAATAGAATTCATTTGAGCTTTGTATTATACAATAAACATTTTCATCTCATTCCTCCCATCAAATAATGATTGTTTACGCACGTGGGCGTGCTTGCATGTGTGTGAGGTCATTGGCAGAAGGATGGTCTCCCCACTCCCCTCCTCTCTAAGGTTTGAGTTGAATCACTTTAAGGTATGTACAGTATGGATATTTTTGCAACAAATAAATGTTAGTTTGGATGTTCCTAGCTTGCTTGCATATATAGAAACAATCCGTCAATATTCGTTAAATAAACTCCCCAAGTCAAGTATAGTTCCTTCTCAAACTTCTTTCTCCATACACTCTTCGTTCCATCTTTTATAAACCTCTCCCATTATAACATTTACCAAGCCACCAAAGGATAACCAAATTCTTACTTTCCTACTAATAATCATGCTGTTATGAATGATGAGGTAAACTACAGGGTTGCAATTTCAAAAAAGAACAAGTTTTGCAAATGAGAGAGAAGTGTTCCCCATGCAAGCAAACATCATTAGGATATGTTGAAAAAATCTGTATAACTCGGATTTTGCTTTGATCAGTAGGACAGAAAGAACTTAACTAAACTAATAGGGCCTTCATCGTTCTCAACCCCATTCATCTCTCCTGTACATGACCATACACAATGGCTAATTCCGTTATTATGAGATAACAACTAATTTGAGATATCACTTCAACCATTTTGTTAAATTAAATTTAAAGAAAACAATGCCTTCTCATGAAACAGCACAAATCTAAATACATTGAATTCTAGTGCTGAAGTGCTCCTAAAAGCATAAGAATAGCCACCACAAAAAAGGTGCTACATAAAGATATGGAATTTATATGGCATTATAAGTAATACCTTTCCACAAAATTCACAAAAGTACTTGGCATGTTGTGAAACCTCCATTTTCTTAATTTGCTTCCGCAAACTAGCACCATATCTTGTGCCTGCATCAAGTGTAATTCATGAGATTTGGTTAAAAAATAGTAGATAATGCACAACCATTAAAAATATGTACAATAATGCAGGCCAGGTTTAAGTTTCATGTACCGTATTTTCCAACAATTCCAGCCTTCTTGGTCCTCTTTGTCTGTTTGGAATAACAAACAAAAACGTCGATTAGAATTAATAAACTGAAACAATTTAGCAGTCTTTGTCATACCCTAAAAATTTAAACAAGAAAGATTGAAAAATGTCATTTGTCTTATTTATGTAAAAGTAATATGAATAAAAATGCTATCAAAATACTAAATAAAGATTTAACCGCCAAAAAAAAACTACCCTGAGTTCTATGGTACCTAGGGATAACCAAAAAGCTCGTCGTTCGCGAGCAGCTCATGTTCGGCTCGCTAGATTGCTCGTGTTTGATTTGATCGTTAAGCAAACAAGTCAAACACAAACAAATTTTGAGCACGATTTATAAACAAACCGAAAACAAACAAGCTTTTGTTTGATCGCATTTGACTTGTTTTGGCTCAAATTAATTAAATAATAAATCAATAATATTATAACAAAATTAATATATTAATTTTTAAGCTCAATATTGACTGCTATATAATATATCTAAAATTGTATGTTAATTTAAATAAAGTAAATTGATTTTTTTTGCATTATTAGCTTAAAAGTAACTAAATTCATTTAAATGTTTCAAATAAAAATAGAATTTTTTAATGCAAACAAAAAACCAACGTTACAAAAAAAAAACAAATAGAAGAGGCAGAATATTGGAAGATTTACATGCATACCACTCAATTCTTATGTGTTTACATATCTAATACCTAAACTTCAATTTTTACGCATATGTCATCATATCTATAGGCATGAAAAGGTGAAGTTCACATTTTAAAAGTTAAAATAGTGACATCGTTGATATGATATCAAATATTTGGTTTGTATAAATGTAGAAATGGAATTTAGGTGTTAGTTTGTTAGACATGTAAATACATAAGAATTGAGTGCCATTTATGTAAATGCGCTTAAAATTTTTCAAACACAAAATCCCGCCCAACCTTGCCCTAGCATGCCCTCATGTGTTCTCATTTATGCATTTAGTACCACATTGGGGAGTAGCTTCTTATCATTGTTGCTTAAATGCAAAAATCATGTACAAGTGTTTGGAATACATAGCATGCCTTGCGGCTGTGAATACTGTATTTTTCTACCTTTCGATGGGATTTAAAATAGAATATAAATATTAGATATTTAGTTATGTTATATTGATTTATTAAATTTAATAAATTATTATTTCAAGATTGAATATGAGTTAATACAAACAAATGAATTTATTATCGAGTCGAACACAAATGTGTTATTCGTAAGTCCATTTCGAACATGAACCTATTTTGAGCCATAAAAATTTCAAATGAGCCGAACACAAACAAGCACTAGACTTGCTCGAGCTCGGCGCATTTACACCTTTAGTGGTACCTCAGTGATGTAGTGATATTTAGAATAATCAATGGACATTTCTATCTTTTTTTTCCCTATTTAATTTAACCATCAAATAAACTTGCATAGATAGGTAAAAAGTCTAGGCGGCATTTCAATTTCATCAAAATGTATCTTAAATATGACTAATGAAATTGTTATTTAAATATGCCACAAAACCAAATAGTAACATATGCTAATAACAATACATTAGATTGCAAATGTAAGTGAAACACGCAACCAATATGAATGATCCGGCTTCTCACTCTAACTTTTCATTGCCTTCTTAGCGGCATAAGTAAAAAATGAAAATTACTAAAACATCTTGTAAATATGTCGTATACTAAACTCCATAAATACATTGCCATTCTTATTTAACAAAGAACCAAAGAAAACATTCATACATCTCAAAAAACTACTATAAATTGATATAACAAATGGTACACGTCGTGAGCTTTTAGAAGTTGCCAATAGCAATGGAAAAGAAATTCATTACCAAAAAGATTAGCTATAAAGTCGATGAAATTTATGAAAACATGCCGGCATTCGCGTAATGCATAATGGTTCAAGGGATGATGAAGACTTATAGTAATATATATTGTAGCGGATGAAACCCACATTTAGAACTAAAGCATAATTCAATAACAAAGATGAAAGCTGCTAGTGTCGCCTAATTACCGTTCAAACCTAAATCCCATTAGAAACTTGGTTTCAAATGAGCACATTAGATAGTTCTATATTAATGAAAGCTAAGCACGTATCATCCATGAACAAACATTGCATAAAAGCCTAATTTCATATACAAATTGCGTCGGCAAACCTATATTAGGAATTAAGCAATAAAGTCACATCTCCAAATCCCAATAATGAGTTTGAAGCAATCTATCTTATTTTAGAGATGTAGAACAGTTGATATCCACGTAATTAATATTACAAAACTCTCCGGATCTAATTCTATCTTACTTGGTGTAAATTTAAGGAGATTTCGATCAAAGAACGAAGATTTTAGCAAAAGAGTAAAGCAAGTAGTTTGATGAGCACCGAATAGCATATACTGCATTTAAGCATGGAAATTTTAGAGATTCCATAGGCATGCCAGTTTTAGGAATTTCATAGAGCAATTCGAGCATTTAATTTACAATAATCACCAGATTTCGTTCCATGTTATTATACCGAATTAACGAGAAAATTAAAGTGCAGAACAGAAATTCGAACGCTCTGCAACTAGTCATACTAGCACGAAGTAGAAACTGACAATAAGAGAAAACATAATAGCAGCAAAAATGGCATCAATAAAAACGTGGAAAACCTAGATGACAAGTTTTGAGAGGGGGACGGAACCAAGGCTTACCATCTTCGCGTAGCCAAGGGTAACCGAGACTTGCAATACGAAATAGCAGGAGGGATTCAGACAAGAGGAAAATAACGCAGCCGCGTGAGGTGGTGGGAAAACCCTAAACGCAGGCACCAGCGGCACGGAATCAGAACCGTCCGATGAAAATAAATCATCTCCCAGATGAGTCCGCGGCCTTATTTTGTTTGGTTTTAACTGGGTGTGAAAACTAGGTGAGTCTTGATTGACTCGTCTATTAAATTATGAGTTCAAGCTCCTGTTCGAGTACAACTCGAACGATGAACTCGAGCTCGGCTCACGAGTTGACTTTTAAGTTCAAATTAAAAATTTTATTTTTATAGTTGGTAGAAGAAGGTATTGGTGGCGGGAGAAAAATGATGCACTGATAATTGACCGAAAATGCATCAAAATGACTAACAATTGGCTAATCGAGCCGACTCACGAGCCAATGAATCGCGCCGAGACAAGTTTGAGCTCAAGCTCGTTTAATAAGAGAGCTTACATTTGAACTCCAGCTTAAGCTCATGGCTCCATAAACCCGGCTCGAGAACCAGCGCGGCTAACTTACCCCCTTAGTTGCTAGTAGGATTCACAGGATCCAGTAAATCCAAACTTTAAGTACACTTAAAATTTATATGATGTGATGGAAGTTAAATTTGCTTAAAATTTTAAATGAATTATTTGATAATTTATTTCAGATAAAATTTTGATACTAATTAGTGATTAAATTATTAAATAAATTTAATTAGAATTTAATTTTTATTATTTTTACCAAGTAAATTGATCTTTGCTTGTTTATTATTAATTAGTTATTCAGAGTTTCGTTTAATTGAACTAATTAATCCTTAATCATTTCATTAATATTCATTCTTTAAGTGTTTATCAGATTTAAATTCTTGTGGATTGAACGTAGCATGACTTTAGCCTTTATTAGTGAACTATGATAGATTTCAATATTGATTGTACGTGCACAGGAATCCACAATTTAACCTACAACATAGGAAAATAAGCATAAAAAATTTAGAAATCATTTGAATCAATAACCATGTATTAAAATGTGTACAGCAATACAACAATCTAATTTTTTAATTTCTCATTACGACGCCATTTATGTAAATAAGATTCAGTTGATAAACAATACGAGATCATTGATTTGATGGGAAGATTATCATTGGTTATGTTGAATTTAGATTTGTTCTGTGGAGTTCTGCACAAAGATCAGAGTAATATAAACTTTGAGGGAAAAATAAAGAGATAGAGAACGAGAAAGAAAGAAAATGCGCACACAGACTTGCCCAATATGGGCCAACCGGAGCATTTTTTGAGTCTTGTGACCGATTTAATATTATAATAGAAAAGGGGATATTGATCTCCTTGCAATAGTGGGTCTAGAAAGAAGAGTCGAATGAGGCCAAAGGCTAAGGAGACAAAAGACCCCTAATACATGTCATGGTCCATATGTTTATAGAAAATAGATGGAAAAACTGTAAAATTATACAGTTGTTCCAGCTTTAATAGGAGCGTTGAAGTGAAGTCTTTTGTTGTGTTTTTTCATATGGTGTAGACTCACTTCTTGGCAAGCCCTTGGGTCAATTGATCGAACTAGTGTTGGTCAGCTACTTTATCTGACATTAGTAAGCTTTTAATCTCATAGCTCGTTGGCCTTAGGGTGGCCGGCCGACTTGCTTGACTATGGTTTCATGGTGATTTCTTGATATCTTTGGGGGAGCTATTGAGGAAGTTTTTCGTTGATACTTGTGACATTTTTTAAGGTATTAGACATTTGTTCGGTCGTTAGCGTGAATGTTTATTCCCGATCGGTCGAGTGGACCATTGGTCATTAGACTAGCCTTCAGTTGATCAGTTGTCCTACAATTCGTCTGGTGGCCCTTTGGTCATCAGACAAGCATTCAGTTGATCAGCTGTCCTACACTCCTACGGTCGGTTGCTAGCTTTTTGGTCGGTTGGCGGCTTGCAGTCAGTGATACTCATTATGCCTTGATCCGGACAGTTTGATTGCCTCAATATTTATGCATATCATTTTTATGTGTATAACTTTCAATATGCATCTAATTAAATATTAATTATCATCAAGTATTAAGAAGTTGAGCACAAAGTATAATATTTTAATAAAATTTGTAATGCATGTGCCTAATAATTGATACGTCATTAACAAATTCCTATTTTCTAACACGAATCTCAATACATGACATGAATTTCGATACATATTTTAAAGCAAGAAATAATCACCAAACTTCAATAAAAAATCATTGAGTGCTCCGATTTCTGCAAACTTTAGTAAAAATAAACAGCTCGATGAGACAAACTCAATGATATGAAAACTAGTTCAATCTAAGTCAAATCAACCACAAAGCAAACCATTAAACCACTTTTTGAAAATTTTCAAACTCATTTGAAATGTCAAACGGACGTTAATAACGATGAGTCTATAATCAAATTGAGTTTCCCGACAATATGAATCCAACGAGTCCATGATCACTTGATTCTGACATTGTCAAGATACATAAATGTCCATCAAATACCATTTAAATGATGTAAGTATTATGAGTCGTCCGATCAAAGTTGTTCATATTATTATATTAATTGCACCCATAATACTATAAATAGAGCCCACCCCCCTCATGATAGAGAAGAGAGCTTGAAATTTGAGAAAGAATTTAAAGCTTTGAGAAAGAGTTGAAGTCCAACACCACTTCTGCCACCGTCGATTGCAGTTGTCCATCGTTGATCATTATATGGTTGACCACCACCTACCGACTTCCATCGATCGCAGTCGACCACCACCTATAGGCTTCCACCGATTGCAGTCGGCCACCACCTATCGGACCTTCACTGATTTTCATCGGTTGCCGCTCACTTCTTATAACAAGTTCATTCGCATGTCGACATTGTAATTCATAAGACCTTATAACCATTTCCCGCTTATGGGAAAATGGGTCTCTGTAATCATAAACTCATAGTGAATTTTTATAACTGAGTCAAGTCTCATGATTTTTTCTCTTTATGGGTTTTTCACTTAAAAACTTTTGATGTCACTAATGGTTCTTTTATTTTATCTGAATGTGTGTTGAAATCTTGTGCAACATAAAAACGGAAATTCATTACTCCACCGCCGCGAACTTTCCAACCCGCATTAGTTTGGCGCCATCCGTGGGAAACAAAACACCATTCGACATTGTTTTAAACTCCGAGACATATATCGTTTACTTCATTTACCAATGATGTATATCATCCAATGGCGAAGGAATCTTCTTTGCAACTTCAAGATCATCCCAGAAGCATTCTTTGATGTGGGAGGCAACCTTCATCGCAATCTCGAAAGGTCATTTACGTCAACATCTCAGGCACGATAGTAGTGGGTTTGTCTTCTCACATCCTATTTAGACACAATTATTTCATAACTTCTTTCAGGCTGAGGGGCAACCTTCATAGCAGTCTCGAAAGGTCATTAATATTAACGTCCCATACACGACTGTGGTGGGGAAGTCAACCCATATTTCATTCAGATTAAAAGTCTACAAGAATCGTCCCTGGACTGGGGCAATATTAACCCAAATAAATCTTTCTCAGTGCCTCCTCATCGTACTAGAGTTATTCTTCAATTGTATTAAGAAGTCGATATCTTCAAGGCTTGAAACATGTGTTTTTTTACAAGCTCGCATGGAAAACACCACCGTCATGGGGCAAAAGATTCAAAAGCAGCAACAAACGAGTTGTCCTACATTATTCTTGAGTATGATTGCAACCATATTTCCAAGAAAACATAAAGTCTATTGCAATCTACATCATAGTCTCTAGCAATGCAGAGCATCTCTGACACCTCATTCTTCGCTTAACCGGTCCCAAGGGGACTCGATTCGACCTCTTCCATTACAAACTACAATCGTCAAGCAAAAGCTTCGACATACAACCCCAGATAGCTCAAAAATCTTTGGTGGATTTCTTTTGACCTCTTTCATAACAGGTTATGATCGTCAAGTAAAAGCTTCGACCAACAGTCTAAGTTATTTCAACCATCCTCTGTGGTTTTCATATGACTTTGTTCGTTACAGGTTAATACAGTTGAACATCTCTGGTTATACAACTCAGAACTGGTTTTACATCCTTAATGGATTCTTCTTTCAACCATGCCTCTAGAAGTCAAACCTAAGAGGCAAAACTCGATAGGAAGATTTGGTACCCCCTCGAAGTTGAGCCTAGGAGACAATACTAAATGTGAAGCTGCGGTGCTCCTATAAGAGAAGCCTAGGAAGCTAGTATAGTAGGATGTTATCATGCTTCTGGAAGTCAAGCTCAAGAGGTTAAATGCGATGGGAAGATCCAATATCCCTAGAAGTTGAGTCGATGAGGTGAGACTCGATGGGAAGTTACGATGTTCGAAGAAGTCAAGCCCAAAAGGAAAGACCATATGTGAAGTTATAATGCCTTTGGAAGAGGAGCCTAAGAGACAAGTTTTGATGGAAAACTAGTAGAGGTGGTGGACAAGGTCTTCACAAGAAAGACTCAAAGAGAGAAAGTAGTTTGACAGGGTCTCCACTGAAAAACCTCAGAAGGCTACAAGTCTCAGAAGATGCGGGTACATAAAAGTCCTTAAAAGTCTACGAGTCGCAGAAGGTATCAATTCATTTCAAGTTCTTACAAGCCATAAACCCGAGTGAATATAACCTTCAAAGGCATGAGTCTTAAAAGATATGTGCTTCGCCATTTTATAAAGTGTGTGTACTGACTTTAATTGCAGACTTTCGTACGATCGAGAAGCCATGACAACCTCATAAGCAATATCAAAGATATAAAGAAATACATTATCATCGTCTACAAATGTTACATGAGATGATTAAAAATGACATAAATACCAATGAGAACTGATATAAATGTTACAAGAGATAACACGACCACATAAGCATGAATATCTCCATCAAATTGCTGCATAAAGACTAGCATTTAGTGATCTTCACCAAAATGTGCAACAAGCAAGAAGATCCTTAGACACTTGATGGGCTAAAATGGAGATAACTTTATTCATCTCATTATGCAAAAGAAGATCTAGATAGTCACCTGCTATGCATGCGCGAGGACGGTTTTTCTCTTGACCGCAATATGAAAAAATATCTAGTTGTTCGCTTGCTAAGTATGATGATAACGACTTTTCCCGTGGCTGTAATGTGAAAAAAGATCACGTTGCTAGCTTGTTATGCAGGATAGTCGTGGCTGTAATGTGAAAAAAGATCACGTTGTTAGCTTGTTATGCTGGATTGAGACAACATTCCTCTTCGCCGCAACTTTAAAGAAAATCCTATTGCTCGATTTTTACGCATGATGGGAACGACCTTCCTCTTTGCCGCAACGTGAAAGAAGTTCTCATTGCTCGCTTGCTCGCAGAAGGGGGATGACTTTCTCTTGGCTACAACGTGAAAGAATATCTCATTGTTCATCTGTTATGCAGGATATTAACAACTTTTCTCTTGATCGCAACATAAAAGATCGTATTGCTCGTCTTCAACACAGGAAGGGGCCGTCTTTCCTTTTTGTTGCAACACGAATGAGATCTCATTCCTCACCCGCCACGCAAGATGAATAGGACTTTCTTATTCTGAGAAATCTCAGATCACCTGTTAAGTGGAGTCGGAGACCCACCTACATCTTCGTCTCTTTTGCCTATTTATAGGATAAAATAATATAGTTTTTTATGGCTAAAAATTAATTCATTTCATTAAAATAGTAATTAAAAAATTTAAAATTTGCATTAGTTCACGTCTTTCCACCTTCAAGGTTTTGACATTTTATCTCATGAACATCTACCTTCCACATTCCAAATTACAAATAAGACATAAATTATTTTAGGTAATAAAAGAGGAAAGATTATTTATATTCCTTGTTTAAATATTACAAATTAAATACAATTAAAATATTTTTCAAACCAACATTGTGTATGTGTATGCGCACGCGCCCCCACACATAGGTAATAAAAGAGGAAAGATTATTTATATTCCTTGTTTAAATATTACAAATTAAATACAATTAAAATATTTTTCAAACCAACATTGTGTATGTGTATGCGCACGCGCCCCCACACAGAGAGAGAGAGATATATATATATATATATATATATATATATATATATATATATATATATATATATATATATATATATTTATATTTATTTATTTATTTTGTATGTGTGTAAACAACTATTTAAAAAAAAAACTTAAATCTATCTTAATTTCATTGCCATTTGACATTCCCTCTTCTTACTTTTGTCTTTTCGGCTTCCGTCTTATGATATACCAAATTCCTAATTTCAAATTAAAAAAACTTAAAAACTCTTTATACACCCGTATTTTAGTCTTTTAAATTTCCTTAAGAAAAATAACAATTGTTCAAAAAAAGAATAAATCAAAATATGCATTAATTATGCCCTTCAAGTTTCTTCGTTCATAAATAAAAATAAATAAATAAAATAATAAAAAAATAAAAGTTTTTTCAAATTCCAAAAACATTTCTACCAACAATATTATAGTGTTTTGGTCTGTCATTCTGCATTTAAAATTCAACATCTTCCAAATTTTGTCATCATTTATTTTGCAGCCGCTCGTTTTTTACATGAAAATTAAACATGAAAAATTAGGACATTTGCATGCATGACACTTTAATTCTAAGACATTTATAAGCATGACATCAAAACTAACATTTACATTCATATTATATTAATATTGCGCATTTATATGTGTGACATAAAATTTTTTTTACGTGTGCATATATCTGAATGCAAGTGTTTATAATGATAAAAAGTACTCCAGATTTTAGTATTTTCGAATAACGATGATTACATCGCTAAAAAATAAGTAGGAAACTAATACGTTATCAACAAATTCTCATTATTCAACACGAAACTCAAATGCATGACACAGACTTTGATATGTATTTTTAAACAATAAACATTTAAACTTCAATAATAAATTATCTATAGCTCCGATTTCAACAAATTTATAGTCAAACTAACCGGTTCGACAAGACATGCCGAATGATATCAAAATTAGTCAATTAGAGTGAAATAAAACACAAATAAAGTCATTAAACTATTTTTTGAAGTTTTCCGGACTCATTTGAAACGTCAAACGTATTTTAATTTCACTGAGTCTATAATCAAATTTAGTGTCTTGACAAAATGAATATGAAGAGCCCAATAACACATAATTCTGACATCATTAAGACACTTAAATATCCATCAAACACTATTCGATTGAGGGAAACACTCTGAGCCGCCGATCAAAGTGATTCATATTATTGCACTAATTACACCTAAAATATTATAAATATAGCCTCACCCCTCTCACGAGGTGGAAGAAAGCTTGAGTTTTGAGAAAAACTTGAAGTTTTGATAAGAAGCAGAAGTCCAACACTACTTTTCCCAACGTTGATCGCAGCTGACTGTCATTGACCACCGCTGACTGTCATCGATCATTGTCAGCTATAGTTGACCACCACCGTCGATCTCTGTCAACCACTACCTGTCGGGCCTCCACCAATCGTCTTTGGCTGCTGCCTCATCTTACAACAAGTTCATTCACATGTCGACATTTTTATTCAGAAGTCTTTGCAACCCTTTCTCGTCTGTGGGATAATATGTTTCTATAATCATCAACTTATAGTGCATTTTATAATTGGGTCAGGTCTTATGATTTTTTCCCTTTATGAATTTCTTACGCACAAACTTATTCTATCACTAATGGTTTCTTTCTTTTATTTTGAATGAGTGCTAAGATCTCGTGTAATGCTAAGACGATAATACATTACTCAACAAATTATCATTATCTGACATGCCTTAAAATGTGCAACTCTATCGACGTGCTTGAAAATTCGTGGTGGTAGAGTAATAGATTATCGTCTTAGCATTGCACGAGATCTTATATATATATATATATATATATATATATATATATATATATATATATATATATATATATATATATATATATATATATATATATATATATATATATATTGCTCATTTTTAATGACATCACACATTAATGAAATGTATTTTTTGTGTTTTTGATTTCAGGTAAAAGAGATGGAGTTTAAGAGTAAAAGAAGCAAAAACAAAACAAAACGGGGTCAAATAGTGCAAAGGAGCAAAAAGTGACTTGGTGCCAAGTAGTTAAAACAGGCTTCTAGAAGGCCGGTGCCTAGGCACCAAAAACAGTTTTTGTTTTTGTGCAATGAATTTGAACAAATTTTAAGAAGTGCTCGAAGTGACTCTTGACGATTTTAAGAATTTTATTCAAATGGAGCATTGGTTGGTCGAAAAAAGGGGGGAGAGCAGTGGTAAGCGTGGGTGTGTGTGTGTGTGGCATGAAGTCTGTTGGTGAGAGACATTAGTCTGTTGGTGAGAGATATTCGGTGTGTGTTTTGGTGTGTCTATTGGAGAAAGAAGTCATCAAATAAACTTAAAAAAATTTGCTTGGGGAGAAGTTTGCAATAGGTACTTTATATTTTCATTTTAGTTTTATTTTAGTTTTGTTATCCCCATAAAATTTGAATAATTTCCTTTATCTTTCTTCTTGAAATAAGAATTAATCACCTGTAAGATTATAATTATTTAAGATTTATCTTATTTCATATTTGTGATGATTCATACTTCCTTTCCATTAAAATCCTGACAACACTTTAAATTTATTTATTTGTATGGAGATTTGATTGAATTTGAGAAATTTGCAGGATGGCATGAGAACATGGAGAGGATGCAGGGCATCAAAATGGTGCAGCCTCCATTGGTGCAAGGAGGAATGATGCATTGATCAACCAATATTTTCTACTGTTTTGATGGAGTTTTTGTGCGTGTATGATTCTGTCTTGTGTCGCAATAAGTTTTCTGTTCATTTATCACTTCATATAATTTTGCATTCCAACTTCGCGCCTAATGTTCTCTTCCCATGGAGAGAGAAAGAAGAAAATCTTGTTTTTTGGTGTGTGTGAGAATTAATTGATGAATTTGTATATTATTTGAGAACGATTTATTGTAGTTTTATAAATGATAACATTCACTGATGTTTATAAATTATTACCGATTTCTTCCAAATTATTAGATGAGGCGTATATTTTTGTTTTACTGTTATGAATGAATTTTATTAGTTATGAAATATCTAATGTGTAATTATTGTTGTTTTGTTTTGAACAACACAATTGTTGCATGCCATATTGGTTATTATCTAGAGAAAACTATAAATAAATTGTTTCCCGAATGCACAAATTAAACAATTAAACAACTTATCCATAACAGGTGCAAAATGACATAAAACTAAAATGTTTTATTTTCCAAACGCTCAAACCAAACGGTCAGTCAACTTGTCTAAATCAGCTGCTAATCAACAGATTATCAGGATAAGTTGAAAAAACTGCAACTACCCCAAACAGACTCTCAAATTGAGCTTGAGCTCGATTAATTACACCAAACCCAAGCTAAATTTTAGGAGTTGGAGCCCATTAATTTACCATGAAAGTGAGAAAAAAATTTAAACCAGCGTATGATGAAATGATAAATACAATAAGCATTTAAAAGAGAATTAAAAAGAAATTAGTTGATATAAAATATAAATATTAACTTCAAATATTTTTAATAATTTAAGAAAAATATTACTTCATCAAACCTGTTAAAGATGGCTAGACATTGCCTCACCGACACCCTTAATATTTGCGTACATAGGACGTACGCAACGCTACTTACGTCCAGGGGTTATTCATGGGGTATAGGAGGGTTATATCGGGGTTATACCCCGCTGTAACCTCTGTAATCTCTTTGTAAACTACTTGTAACCTACAAATGAGTTCCGCGCTTCTGTAATTTTATGAATACAAATAAGTTACACGGATATTACAAGGGAGTTACATGGAGATTATATGAGTATAACCCGAATATAACCCCATATACGATACACCCCCTAAATAACCCCTGAAATACACAGCCTTGTGTATGCAAATATGAATCGAGTGGTAAGGTATGTAAATCTTCCACCTTCCATCCTTCAAATCTTTCAACTGGAGGTTAGACGTATATATGAAAGTGGGACGGATGCCCTAGATTGAGTTCTTATGCAGCGCCGCTATCTGTCTTTCGGAGAACGCTCGCCCCATACTCTCCAGCGGCTAGCTAGCCTCAACCGATCTTCTGAGGCACGACGCGTTCGATCTCGATCTTCTCCTCATGGTATCTCATGTTCTGCCCCTCGTCCATTGACGCGAATCCTTGCATCAGACTTCTTTTTTTCCTCTTTCATGGATAGTTGATTATTCTCCTTCATCGTTTCCGCTGAAATGCGAGAGGACCCGAATTGTGTGGCAATTTGGAATCTACTGTCCATGCTTCTTTAGTTATGGCCCAGGACGAAGATTAGCTTCCAGTCATTCAGTTTGGCTAAGATCGCCGTCACGTATCTCCTTTTTGTCTTCCAGGCGTTTGCTGCATCCCTTTGGTGCAGGCGTTAGGGCCTCTCTCGCTCCCGTTCCTTTTTCTTTACTTGAGATTCCCCAGTTTTCTTTCGGGATTGTTTCGTTTTTCCACTTTTTTGTTACTCGTTCAACTCTTTTTTGTTTTTTTTTTGTTCTTACAGGTCGTATTGAGTGCAGCTGGTTTTGCGCTTTACTCGAAAAATTTTATTTCTTTTTGACTGTTATTAAGAAATTTTTTTTTGGCTTTGATTTGCCTCACTTTGCTTAGTTATTGTATAAGGTGTTTTGCAGAGGATGGTACAATGCATGAACTTTTGGATCACTTTGGGGGTGAGCTGCGGTGTTGAAATCTCAATTTGTGGATAACCATTGGTTTACCTTTTCAGCTATTTTTCCCTTTGTCTCCTTTTCAATCAGAGGCCTTTCTTCAAGTATCCGCTTGGTTTGAAGATTTAGAAGAGATGACATGAAAATGATCTATATTAGTTTTTATCAGCTTGCTTGTTCATGGAAAAATTGAGTGAAAAATAATTATTTATTTCTTTTTGGTTCAGGAAAAAAATGATTTTTGTCATTTAAACCTTCATTTCGCCGCAGCATTAATTGAGTTTAAATTTCTTTGAATTTATTCTAGGAATCGCCTTTACTCTTCTCCATCTTGAAGTTTATCCTTAATGAACCCTAAAGAAGGCTGTGCTAATTTAGGGGCTGTCTACCAACAAATTTAACACATAATTTTGCAGGATTTTAGCGGAATCCACCCAGTAGGTCATTTTTGACAAAATAAATCTCCGGATGCCGTAAATCCTGATTCCACGGATATTGGCTGTAAATCCTGTAAATCCTAACTTGTCGGGGCTTGGGATTTAATTTCAGGGTCTTCTGACTGTCTACACCAGGCATAAATACTTTTTAAATCCATGCAGAAATTGCCAAACAGTTCTATTGCACTTACATGATTTAGTAAATCTTGATTTACTGGATTTACTAAATCCTAACACCTTAAATTCCATCTATTGCACTGAATTATTTATAATGGATTCAAATCTGCTTATCATAGTTGTTTATCTATCCATCTAAAGTCACAACCTTCTTTTATGTCTTTTTAGGACTATTTTTATGCCGGCTCCTCATTTAAGTTTTGATTTTTTGTCAAAAAATATTTTATCTGAAGCAGAATAATGGCTGTTTTCAGTGATTGCCAGTTTCTCAGTAATATTTTATTTTTGTCTCAAGTTGTCAAAGTTTTTTCATCATTGCAATGATTTATTGAAGCACTTGTTTAGTGATTCATGATTTTGATTCCTCAAGCTGTCTTTCATCATCAGAGAATTTTTGCGCTGTGTTGCTATCTGAAATTATTGTTGGGGATATTGATAAATCCGAAAATCAATGCAAACTATCTGAAAGATTAACCGTGCATTATGTTAATTCTTGATTTTTTTTTGGAAATGATACAATCTGGTTGATATTTTTCATTCATGGAGAATATTTTTATCATTTTTTATTATTTTTATTTTTTTATTTGATAATTGTTGTGAAGTTGAATATGTTTTTTTAAGTAATATTTCTTTTTGACAGAAAGGATATGATGTTAAGTAAAAGGTCTTAGTAGGAAATAACTGTGGTGGTATTAAGATAATAGTTGGGGAGATGAAGAGTGCCCTAGTCCCTGTTTAAGTTGTAACAGTGGCTGTCGCAACCTCTTCCACAACAAATTATTCATGTTTTTACAAGATGGGTGGAAAGGAAAAGGCGTGGACTATATTCTGAGTGTGAATAACAGTCTAGACTGCTCCCAACATGTATTGTGCGCACCCAACAAATATCTATTTGCCACCATATTTTTCTACGGTGATAAGAAACATGTATCTGATCCTTTCAATGTGAGATTTGCTAACTTATTGACGTTTTCTGTGAAAAAACTGAAGTTGAGCTAATTAAATGCTGCTTTTTTTTTCTCTTCCTTTTTTTTAAAGGGGTTTATGGAGGAAATTTTTCGTGCTTGTGAATTATCTTACATAGATTTTTTTTTTTCATATTGATTGAATTTTTGTACCTTTATTTCGACAGCTAGTCTTATTTAAATTTCTGTGAGAAAAAAATGCCCTTTTTTAGTAATATATTTTGTTTTTTAACAAGGTTTTGAAAGCACCTCATTATTACTCATTAAAATTAATGTTCAATATGTTTTACTGCAACTATTTATGCTTATGAATTATATCACTTGAGAATGGGATTATTGCCTACTTCATGAATGCATGCTTTGTTTTCTTTCTCCATTGGTAAAGATATGTTTTCATGTTAGTCACTTGCTTTGATGCACCTTTTTCGGTCTGTAGTTTTCTGCAAATAAAAGATTACGTCCTACTTGTGAGTTGTGCAATACATTTTAACAAGGTTAACATTTTATGAACAATTGAATAATTATTTTACTTTAAGACTAGTCTGTGTTCTACCCCATGGATGTAAATGAGTTGAGTTGGTCTTGAGTTATGCCTAATTTTTACTCGACTGAAGACTCAACTATGAAGTTGCGAGCCTGAAGCTTGACTGAATTTGACTTGAGCACAAAGGGAGAGCTTGAGCTTGGCTCGCTGCAATAATTGTGAACTAGTGAGTCGCTCCAAGGCAAAAGAATACTAATCGCTCGAAAATCAGATCCAATTTTAGCTAGGATCGAAATTGGATCTAATAATTTGAGCCGAGTTATGAGCCAAATTAAAGGATCAAATTCATTTTGATCCGTTCTCGCCAAGGTGGGTTCGAGCTTGACCGATGTGGCTCACGAGCCAAAAATGACATTCAAGCCGACTTGAAAATCGGATTGTTTCACACCGGATCGGATCAAAATTTAGTAGGATCGATTCATGATCCAATTTTGATCCGGTTAAAAAAATTTCAATTTGATTTCAAGCCGGTCTTGAAATTTTATCTTTCAAACCTCTAGAGCACATTGAAGAAGGTATCAACATGACCGGCAGCTGGAAAAAAAAGGTTGCTGCTTTGATAAAATTCGAGCTTGGCTCGCTGCAATAATTGTGGAATCTCGAGTCGCTCCAAGGCAAAAGAATACTAATCACTCGAAAATCAGATCCAATTTTAGCTAGGGTTGAAATCGGATCGAATAATTTGAGCCGACTTATGAGCCAAATTAAAAGATCAAATTCATTTTGATCCGTTCTCGTCAAGGCGGGTTCGAGCCGGACAAATGTGGCTCACGAGCAAAAAATGACATTTGAGCCTACTTGAAAATCGGATTGTTTCACACCGTATTAGATCGAAATTTAGTAGGATCGGCTCATGATCCAATTTTGATCCGGTTAAAAAAAATTCAATTTGATTTCAAGCCGGCCTTGAAATTTGATCTTTCAAACCTCTAGAGCACATTGGAGAAGGTATCAACATGACCGGCAGCTGGAAAAAAGGTTGCCGCTTTGATAGCTCAGTGTAGAAGGTATTAACATTAATAGAGGCTGGATATACCAGCCAGCTCACTAGCTGATGAGTCGAGCCTCTGCGAGCTCCAGCTAGCTTGAGCTTGAGCTGGAGCTTGCTGCCCAGTAAACTCTACTTGTGAGCCGGTTAGCAGGTCATGTTTGATCTAGCTTTTACCCATGCTATGCTCTAGGAAACATTAATATATAAGCCTTTCAGGTAATATGCAGGGTTTCACTGTATTTTTGTAGAACTGTTTATATGTCACCTTATGTCCTTTTGAGAATTCTATCTTTGAGAGAACCTAGCAAATGCAATACTATTTTTTTATTGCAAGTCCTTATGAAAATTGGTTTTAAGTATGCTTATCATCTCGGTACATCTGATAATTCCATTATGGTTTTATAATCGCTGTGATGAATCCAAATTGAACTGCTCGAGATTGTGGGACATGGTCCCTCGTGTGATCTCTCCACTAATGCAAAGGATATCTCAGCAAAAATTAAATTTTAATTGCTTTCTAATTGATTCGAATAATTTTGCTTATAATTTTACTTTCAAACGGCTTTTTCTCTGCTTTGTCTGCTTCCTTCCAAAAGGTCTCTCTTTAGGAGACACTTTATAAGGCAGTACTATTTTACTATTGCAAGGAATCATGTATGCTGGCTGTAAATCAATTTAGCATGCTGATATTTTTGCCGATTTTATTATGCTTTAATATTTTGTGATGATGAGTCCCAATTGGATTACTTGATATTGTGGGAGACAATCCCGCATGTGATCTCTTTCCAATACTGCAAAGGATTTCTGAGCAAGAACTAAACTTCAACCTTTTCAACCATGTGTAAAAGTTGGCTTTCTGAGCAGAAATATGGTTGCTTTCGATTGCACTGACTGCCATTTTATACGCGATGTTCTATTTTTCTATTAAGCCGTCAATGTTTTTTAATGATTTTTTGAAGCCGATGTTTAATGATTCATGTAATTGATCCTCATGTTATTGCTCTGCCTCACATTTAGAGGATTTCTGAGAAGTATATAACTCGTAGTACAATCAGGACAAATTACTGGAAAAAGATTAATTTCTTAATTCATTATGGTCTAAAATTTTGGATTTTATTGATGTTAGTGATGGGGCCATTTCTAATCCTGACATATGTTATTTTTGTTTTTTTAAATGATATAATCCGTTCTACGTTTTTTCATTTATGGAGATTATGCTTATCGTTTTTCTTAATTATTTTTATCTTGAATTTTTGATAAATAGTGAACTAAATAATTTTCATTAAATATACTTGTCTTCTGAGAGAAAGGATATGAATTAGTTTTAAATGTCTTTGTAGAAAGTTCAAATATACAAGGTGATTCCTTGGCTCAGGGAACTACAAATTTACTGGCATAAAGATTGAGTCTATAACTAAAGCGTGCATACTGCGTACAATACTGAGAACACCAACTACGGATCCGTATGACTTTCTGGGACTGACGGAGGATTCCTATAGTTAACTGCACCACCGGTCAAGTAATAAGAGCGATTTAAACTACTAACAAGAGGGGTGGATTCCCAACATTAACCAGCCGCTTAGATACTAAACCTTGCTAGCCAATTGCAACCCTACTTGCCAAAAACTTGCGAATGCTAAACCTCTGCGCTGGGAACAATAAAGAAGTCTTAATGTTTGAAGCGGAATTTTCAAAGTTGGAAATTGACTTTGTTCGTTGGCGCACCCAGTATAGAACAAATGGAAGGTCAAATCCCCCATTTATGCGCAGGAGTTGTATTCGTCACATTAAGAAATGCATTCTAACTTTCTCCTTTGTGTTAATGAAAGGCTAAAAGGGAATAAAGCTGAGTACAAAATGCTCATTGCCGGTCTCATGGTAGCCGTGCAAATTTGTACAAGGGTTTTCAAGATCTACAGAGATTCACAGATAGAGTTTATTTTCAATCTATTCGGAATTCACTTATTTTGGGTAAATTCCAAAAACATTGTTTTGTGCAAAGTTACGCTGACATTTCCCTCCTACAGTTGCCAGCTACAGTCGCACGCCACGGTCCGCTGCTGCTTCAATTTCATTTTTTTTAAACCTGAAGGGAAAATGCTAAGTTCTGTATTTATTTTAAACTGAATCAAACAACTCTAAAATATTTCAAATACAATACATTACTTAAGCACTGCATTTCTTTTTCAGTAAACCAAACAGCCTCCAGAATAATTTATTGCTATATAGGGTCTTTAATTACTCGTTTGTGAATTATGTTGCATGATTTTTTATATAATTTTAATTGAACTAGTTGAGTTCTATTTCAACTGGCCATTTAACTTTCAATGAGAAGAACGGTTCCTTTTGCTGGCAATATACCTTTGGGTATATTATTACACTTTTCAAAGAATGCTATTTTATGCTACTGTGACAATATGAGAATGCATCATTGTCCATCAAAACCCTCAAGTAAAATGAAAATATACTCTTTACATATCGAGGTGCCTTTAGATTTCCTTTGGTGTAACTGTTGGAATTTCATCATGAACTACTTGTGTGGGAGCACTCTCAAAATGGGGTGTCCTCCTGGGAAGTTACAACAATGAACAAAACCTTGCGACGATATCTCTAAGGATGAGAGTTTGAGCTACTACTGTCTAGTTCATTGATATAAGTTAGTGTATTTTCTTCCACTTCCCTTTTTGAGAAGGTTATTTCTGTCTAAATCGATCTTATTTTGGAAGAATATTTTTCATCTGTGGTTATTGTCAGGACGATAAGATTCTGTCTTCTGAAAGATACTGTTCAAATTTACTTTGCACTGATTTCTTCATAGTTGGACTTCCCACAGATAATTTTTTTGCCGGCCACTCCCGGTGGCCTCACCCTTGCAGAGAAAGGCTTTATAGCAAAAATTTTGTTAGCTTGCAACTAGAGCTGCTTGTACAAAGAGGTGGGAAATATAACAAGAAAGAAGTTTCTTGAAGACCAATGAAGTGAAGCTACAAGTTAACATCCTTAGTGAGTATTGACATGATTCTTCTCCCATTTCAAATGCATACTTTTTCATTCATCAGGGATGATGTTTAAGATTATTATTATTATTATTGTTATTTTTAAAATATTGATTTTTTTATGGAGAAAGTGTCCAAAATTAAAAATTTTAGAGGCTGTTTAAGCTTACTTTTGATTTTGATTTTTTTATATTATTTTGCTTATGATTTTGCTTGAAATAAAATATATTTGATAAGGCATAACATTTAGTAGTTTTTAAAGAACATTTAATATAACATTTATATTTTTTGAGTATTTAAAAAAATTATTTATTTTTGTAAATAAAATATAAAAAACATACAAAAATGCACCAAGCTTACATGTCTTTAAATAAAAGATAAAAACAAATACAAACAATAAAAACAAGTGATTCCAAACAAGCCCTTTGTTATAAATATTGATTTGATTATTTTTTTCTTCATTCTTAGATTATGTATTGAAAAAAGATGTGGAAATTTTACAGGTTCAAGTTCTAGTCTTAATCAAATTTATAGCGTGCGTTGTGATATTTTTGAAGTTTGTTTTTGAAAGGATTGGTGTGTTGGTTCAAACATTTGATGTCCTTGTTTTAAATTTTAGATTTACAAAAATAAAATACACCAAAATAATGTTGCATTTCTTGTGTAATCTGATATATTCAGAACACTAGGCATTGAACATTGACTGATCTACTAGATTAACTTTTCCAGATGATTGCAAGTCAATCCTAACAATTGTTTGACAATGATTCAAAAAAAATTTGAGTTTTCAAAATTCAGTTTTGAACATTTGAAACTCGTAAACTTTGTATGATGTGCAATTACATTTTGACACTTCCAAAAAGAAAATTACATACATACCGGATGATTCCTTTCTATTTACGTATCTAACATCCAAAATCTGACATTTACTTCAATAGCACTTTAGTGTCATAAACCTATGCATGAAATTTTGTATTTCACTTCAGTAATATTTTTTATGTGATATTAACCATTTGAGTGTTATGTATGTAAATATAAAAGTTTTAGGTATTAGAAAAATAAATTCATAAGATTCGTTTGGTATGCAAGTAAAAGTCCCTTTATTTTCCTTACATTTTCATTGATGTTTTGGTACCTTGTTTACATGATTGAACTGATCATGATTCGACTTGTTTAGAAGTTCTCAAACAAGATATTGAGATAGTTACATCAGTATTTGAATTAAAATATAGTTGTAGGGATCAACCAATACAAAGAGTAGGCCAAAAGAGGGGATTCAATTTAAAGGCTGTACATATTTTGTGGAACTAAGCTAAGCATAAGGAGAATTAACTCAAAATTCACGGGGAGCTTAGCAAACCATAATATATCTGATCTGCAATCTGCAAGAACTAAAGATAAATATAGGGCTACAACACATCAGACCATAATGAGAATGATTTCATTCCTCGGCAAAAAAATACATTTTTTTCAGCAATACACAACGGCAGATATCTTCTTGCTTAAAACACTGAACAAATTTTGTAGTAAATTTGGAAATGAAATGACAAAAACAATAACTACATGAACTTTTTAGAAAACCTTACCTTATAATTAATCTAAAAAATGCATTTAGTTTAGAAAGCCGGTGGGTTGGCTGTCTTTCTGGGCCAAGATATCCACAACATAACTTCCAAAATAACTGTTGCTAGTAGAAGCAAAGTAAGGTTGATTCCATAACCAATTTTCCACGAGTCTCCTGCACCGCCTACATGAATTCCAACAAAAATGTTAATTACTGCGAGAAGGAGAAGAAGCCTTCCGACCCACCAGTGATACCAGTTCCAGTATTTTCTCAGCTTATAATCCTTGTTAGGTCTCAGAAAAAGAGCCAACACCTGTAGAAAAAGTGATGAAATATTATTAGAACAATTTATATTCTTAGGATGGAAAGAACCCAAGTAGTGTGGAGACTTTTAATGACTCGATATTATGAGGATCCAATCTCAACTCAAAATTGACTCAGAGCTTTTTTGTTCGATATTGAAAGGAGCTGATTATATGTATAGAGAGAGAGAGAGAGAGAGAGAGAGAGAGAGAGACAGAGAGAAAGAGAGGGCGGATAGTATCATATTCTCTATATTTTTTAATGAAAATGAAAACCCAAAGTTATAGATTTATGTTCACTTGTGTCGCTAGAGACATTAGTCATGCCAAAAGTCATATTTTAACCCAATTCCTTGCCATTTTTCACCTGAGCTCTCTTTCTCTCTCTCTCTCTCACACACACACACACACACAAATTACAATAACAGCCCTCTTTATAAGTTTGTATGGATACATTCCTTTACAAATACATGCATATATATTTCAAGCTACCTCGATTTGATCCACTTATTAAACAATCAGTTCCATTCAACTCTATCACCGCTTGATAGTTTCAATTTGATAAAAAACAACTCCAATTTTTAAGCGATATTCGATCTTGGAGAAATTAAACGAAGGAATACTAAAATCTTATATATTTATCAATTTTTACATGTCAGCTTATGCACAGAAATGTGTATTTAACTTTTTAAAAATTAAAGCTAGTGATACTTTTGATGTGACATGAAAGATTTGTGTGTTTTGAATGTAAAGATCAAAATTTAGAAGTAAAAACATAGGAAATGTGTGGTACTCAAAGGATATTACCTGAAGGATACCAAGCACCAGGATAAAAACACCAAGGGACCTGTGTGACGATACACTTGCATGCAATTTATGATAAAGTGCAAATCCAGCAACCACGCCAGCTAGTCCAAGCATAAATCCAATAAACTGAATTGCTGAGTGAAGATAGAACCACAATGGATCGCTGGCTCTAAAATATCTTGCCACTATTGCCCCTATTGGCAGTATCACACCCCAACCAATTATGTTCAGTATGCCATGCGTCCTCTTCAGCTGGTATGGGTAGGACGAAGCAGACAAAGTCCCTATAAATGAATTTTGAGATCAATCATATTGTTGGGGGAACATTGTCAAAACTTGATTCATTCTTGATTCTAAAATCATTCAAATTAAGTAGGATATCAACTACTTTGATTACTAAAGCGGTAGAAGTAGAACAAAAGCTTTCCTGCATCACTCCGTAGTGAAAGGGAGAAAGTAAGGGGGCATTTTATATATCACATAAAAAAAATCATTGATTAACTTTTAAAAAGTAAACTGCCGTTTTTCATGCATAGGTAAGGTGACATATGTAAAAGTTGAAGTTTAGGTGTTAGATATATAGATATATAAGAATTAAGTGGGATGGATGTAAATCTTCCAAGAAGTAAAGAAATCAAGTAAAGTGCTGCCCTTTTATTGAGAACTAACATAAAATACAACTAAAAATGACCATGTTGTTTAAAATTTTAGAACCTAACTACAACACTAGTTTAACAATAGCTCTATTATACAAAATGCTCAGACAACTAATAGATTCATATTCTGTTCGGGAATACATTTCATTGAACCTAGCCAAAACAATGAACAAATAATTTTTAATATTTTTGTACGCTAAAAAATAGTATGCACGAATCTCGAAATAATTTGAAGTTTCAAATTAAAAGAGAAATCAAGGAGCATCCCTCTGACAAAAAGCTACGAATAATTATGAAACTGACCGACTGAAGTCTACCAGCCGACTGATGGTCAATTGACTGAAGGATTGAAGACCGATTGAAAGGCTGCCGATTGACTGAAGGCTAGTCCGAGGATCAAATGATCACCTAGGCCGACCAGGAATAGACATTCAAGCTAACAACCAAACAAAAGTCTAATACCCTAAACAATCTCACAAATATCAATGTGAGACTCTGAACAACTCCCCAAATAAATCTACAAAGATTACGAACAAACAAGCCGACCGACCACCTTAAGCCGACTGACTACCACTCTCAAAGACAATAAGCTTCCCAGAGCGAAGACTGACTGACATCCAGCAAAATAGTTGGCTGACGCCATCTTGGTCGACCAAATCGAGGACCCGCTGGACAGAAGGTCCAAACACAAAAAAACACCAAAATCAATTTTAAATACAAAAATTTAAGACAAAAAATAATATTGTCCATTAATGCCCTTATTAAAGCAAAGACAAATATGTAATTTTTCACTTTTGGCCTTCTCTTTTCTATAAATAGGGGATCCATAACATATATTAGGGGCTTTTGTTTATTTAGGCTTTGGCCTCTTTATGCTCATCTTTCTAGACCCACTCTCAATGGAGATCTCTTTCCCATTCTCTCTTATAACCCCTACGTTACAATATATAAAATAGATCACAAAGCCCAGGAATATCCCAATTCACTGTTACGGAGCAAGTCCATGTGCTCTATTTTTATTCTCTTCCTCTCTATCTCTCTCTACTTCTCTCTCAAGATTTCTATGCTTAGACATGTCTCAAAGTAAAAATCTGGACAAAACAATTTCAAAGGACAATGAAAGCACTAAAATCTTCATTTTTGGAAGTTTTCACACAACATCACAAACGATATCATTTTTTCTACGGGCAAACAAAAAACAAACAAATGAAAATGAAGATGAAGATTTCAGTGGAAATTACTAGTGTAGAAATCAAAGGAAACAGATGTCTTATCCTGATGTCTCGTTAATCGGTCGTTAACAGGGGTGGCCGTCCCAAAAGCAAACAGAAGCTTCTGCTGTGTAATCTTGCTTAGAAATTTCAACTGGAAGGCCATGTAGATGTTTGGTCCATTCTGAACAATGACAGGCGCATTACCTGCAGCTGGCAACTGTCCTTGATCAGCTAAAACTTGAGAGCTGGACCTACCACGCAGATAGAATTGCTTGATATGGGGTCGTCCGGTGTTTCCAATCCAGCCGACCATGGCGCTTGAGCCCACCATCATCCCATCCTTTGAGAATCCCATTCCAAGCCAACCAGAGGTGTAAAGCATAGAAAGCACGATCGTCAAAACATTATCTTCGTTTAGGGAATACTGCAGTAGAGAAAAGAGAGGAAGTCATAAAATTAGCAGGAAGAGAATGCACATTTAAAAGGAGGAAAAAAACATAAAAATTTCAAATATGAAAATAAAGTGAAAAATCTCAAGAAGCTGCCAAAAAAGAACTTTTTTTTTAGACATTAATGTTTTGGTCCATGAACGTTAGATGAGAAATTCCGTATTATAGAACAGATTGATTTTTTCACTGTTTGATAATCGTCAACATTATTAATGCATAAAATGAAAAGCTAATCCATAAGCATACGAAATTAAAACAGGAAGTGCTATGCTTCCAAACCATAGTGAAGAAAAAAAAAAGAAGATTTGATTTGGAGGCACTAAGAGAGAGAGAGAGAGAGAGAGATACAACAATAAAAACAACAACAACAATAAGGCTTTATCACACTAAGTGGGGTCAACTATATGAATCTTTTTTCTCCATTGCATTCTAGAGTGTTATATTTTCATTTATTATAATAGATTAAGATCTTTTTTTATATAATATGTCTAAATTTTTTAGGTTTATCTCTGCCAAATCATGATTTATTTTATAAATTTTACGCTGGTTGTTGACTAAAACAACTCTCCACTTTTTACATCTAGGGCATGGGACATGGCAAACTGTAGATTTTTGATTGGATTTGGTACACTGGTGCTGGTATGGTTGCACTGCAAAATGGGTTGGAGACCATTAATCTTTAGAAAATTCTATTAAAAAGCCATGCTATGGAGTCAAACCAACAGCCTCCCAAAATAACCTTGACGAGTTACACATGCCCTTTTCCTTTCATCAACCGGAAAAAAAAAATCCTTTCCATCTTTATGTTTGATTTTTAGATCAAGCTTTGTGTTACCTAGAATCCATGATTCAACATTTCCGCATAAAAATCATCATCAAATGCATTATTTATGTCAAGAACAATCCTTTACCAACCCGAACGAACAAGCAATTTTATATATGCGATCCACACCTAATATTATCTACCTTACGGTACTGCAGCTGGCAAAAAATTCGTTTGCTTTCGCTATTATGAAAAAAACATAGGATCTGCATCTTCTATCAAAACAGAAGAATCTCATACCATGGAGACTAACCCAACTAAACATTCAATTAGTCAGCCCAAAAGGTTAGCATACCAACGAGATTCAACTTTGGTGTTATCCAATATAACAATCCTCAATTTAATCAAGTCAGTGTTTGGCAGCATAGAATTGATAGGATTTACGTGTAATTTTAAACATACATCTATCCAAATCTTAAAAGAAGGCGAACCACATTTCCTAAATCCAATTTTTAGGTGGATTCAAACAATTTAGTGCACAAAAGAATTAAATCCAGAAACAAGATGCCAAACACGTCAAATGAATTTATTATGAATTCAAAGCATCTGAATCTGATAAATTAGAATTAATCGGATTTCCTAAATCTTATGTAATTTATATCCCAGTTGCAGTCATCAATCACTCTAAACAATCTATTTCCCACTCCCCAACATCAGAAGATCCACAAAACCAAAACCAAATACAGAAGTTCAGAACTTACCCGAAGAACCAGATTGTTCCAGATCGGAAGGCAAACTAGAGTAATGTTGCCGTAACCTACAGGAAGAACGACGTTGGGTTCCGCTCCGCAACGGTCAGCCTGCCCGCCGACGAGCGAGATGCTACCCAGAAGTATAACTAGAGTTGAGAACGAAGCATTCGCCATCGATTCTATATTCTCCTATCTATCAATTGGCGAGCTAGAGGCGTCGGGAACGCGAAGCGACTGTTTAGGGTTCTGCAATGTAAAGGGGAAGAGAAAAGGGATAGCGAGAGGAGAAGAAAATGGGTTGACGGTTGCGAGGTTCCATCACTTGCAGTTGAAGCCAGTAGTAGGAGACGTAGAGTAGATCCCACCACCATTATCGCGTCTCTTCAACTCAGATCTAAACTGGAAAATGAGTTTAAAAAAAAAAAATGGACCCCAACTCGTAGTTTGGTAATGGAGCTGTGGTCGCGCAGCGCTGCTCCGGCAAACGGCGTTGTCGAAACTCATGTCAGACACTCTCGTGTTCGGGGCTCGTTCGCTAAGTTAAAGAAGCCCAACAGTAATAATACAAACAAATATTTGTTAGTTTGTATGTTCGGCTCATTTTGATTTGAAATACTGTCAATCAATTATATATATATATGTATCTTTGATGAGTAGTATTTTTAAAAAAAATTAATTGTCTACAAGACTATAAAGATTTATAATCAATTAGAAGTATTAAAGAAAAAAACAGAATACAAATTATTAAATTAGATTCAAGTGATGTTTTAAATTTTGGCCCAATCCTTAACATCTTATGACTGCGTGATTAGGTGTTAAAATGACTTTTTGTTCGTGAGCGGCTCGTGTTCAACTCGCTAAGCAAACAAGCCGAACACGAACACACTTTTTGAACTTGAAATATAAACAAGCCGAACACTAGGCTTGCACGTGTTCGGCTCGTTTACACCCCTACTCGTGCCTCTGCGCCTAAAATGTGAATTTTTATTTGAATTTATTGGCAATTTGTTTGGGCGCATCTTTTCTAAAATTTGCTCTATTGTAAAGCTTGATTATTTATCATTTCAGAATTTGCAGATTAGTATTTTTTTTGAGTATTATTCGAGTTATGTTAAACTTCCTAAAAGTTACTCATAAAATCTTTAACATAAATAATGGAAGAAAACTTTATTTTGATGGAACTTTTGAGTATACTGCATTCCAATTGCATGAGGTTTAAAAATTCAAATGCTTTGGTTGAAAAAGTAAATCCAAAGCATATCCAAATGTGGAAGGATATGTATTGCATATCTTAAATTCATGTTTAATTCTAGTTCAAGTTTAGATTCATTTGTGGTTCATCCTAGCTCTAATGTGCCTTGAGTTGAAATTTTAGATATTTGAGGTTTATCCTTGCTTTGAGTTGAGGTTCATTCTTGCTTTGAGTTGAGGTTCATCCTCGTTTTGATTTGAGATTCATTCTTACCTCGTTGACAAGTTGGTCTAACTTTGGGCCACTTATAGACTATAGCCAACTAAGGATTGACCGACTCACCTATCTTTATTTACAGGCTTAATTGCAAGAAAGTAAATTATATGTTTATCAAGATGAGCATAAAATAGAACACCATAAGCACAAGAATCATAAAATACTAAATAGACCTAACACAACTGTACTATTACAAGGCTGTTCTTAGGGGGCATGGCTTTAGCACATGTTAAAATGAATAATTTTTTTATTTTATATTTTTTGATGGTTTCCCTATGAAGCACAATGTCACGGACTAACTTTCCTCGAGTTATCCGTGCGGCTTTAGCGCTATTTCTTAGCACTAAATCAACCTAACCTTCCCAACTAACCACTCAAAAGCACTCTCTTGAAAGTAGAATAGGAAGAAGAGTTAGAGAAGATAAAGCTTCACAAATAAAGAGAGATCACAAAACTTGAAAGCTTGAAACCTTGGATGCCTTAGAATGAGGGAGGGGACACTGATTAATAGCTTCCTCCATGGCTTTGGCCTTACATATTGCCAATGTGAGACTATTCTCTAAAGAGAGCTTTACAATATAATATTCTAGCTTCTAGATAATTCTACATTATTTTAATGCACATACATATTCTAGATTCTTCTAGGTTGTTCTTTAGGCCTCCATCTTCTAGAATACTCCTTCATGTCGTAATATTGGTGGGGCGTGACAACAAGCTCTTATAAGAATATAAGTATCAGAATAACTAAAATAGTTGTCGTAACATCCAATCTAGCGCATAAGCTGCCATAAAATCCAGTCTAACATGCAATCCAAAACATCACAAACACACAAATAATCACAATCAATCATGATCACTGTTATACTTGACCTAAGCTATATCTAGGGTTAGCACCCTAGCAAAATCATCTAAAATGCGCGAGACTTATTGTGCTAGTGCTTGATTAATTTTTGATATTTTTTTATTAATTTTTGGTTGGGTTTACTAAAATATTTCTTAAATACCTATATTTGCTTAGTAAAAAGCAACAACAACAACAACAATAAGCTTTTATTCCACTAAGTGGGGTAGGCTATATGAATCCTTTTTCTCCATTACTTCCTATTGAGTGTCATATTTTTATTAAATTATAATAAATTAAGATCATTTTTTATACAATACGCCCAAGTGTTTCTAGGTCTACCACTGCCTTTCTTAATAAAAATCAAATCTAAAACATCTACTCTTCTAGCCAGATCATTAGATGGTTGACATTTGACGTGACCAAACCATTCAAGATGACTCCCTCAAATTTTATTCACCGCTAGTGCTACACTAACCATATCATGGATATATTCATGTCACATTTTATTTCTAAGTGTAAAGTCACTCATCCATCTAGACATTCTCATCTCAACAACACTTAAAAAGCATATAACTTTAAGAAACACTTAAATATTATAAAATTAGAAAAATCACATAAAGAGATAATTTAGGATCTTATAAGATAGAATATAAATTAAAATTTAGATTTTGTATATTTTTATTATTTCTTAGGAATTATTTTTATTAAAATTTGATTTATTTTAAAATTTTCAAACTAAGTAAATATTTTAACCTAAATATATTAAAAATCCTATGAAATTAATTTGAGAAGTTAGAAATGGCCTCAATTATGTTTAGTTTGAAGTTTGGGGGTTTATTAAGTTCTTATTAAAATCAGAGCTCCCATTAACCTCCTTCAAGAAGACCCTTAACCCTTGCACTTACTCTTCTTTCACGTAGATGTATGCATATGCAATAACTTGTAGTTCTTGTTTAAAATCAGGGCTCTAGTATAATTTGTGATTTTTATACACAGGCATTGTTCATTGGCTTGTGCTACTTATTGTAAACTTAATGTGCTTTTTGTATGCTTTACCTGAGTTTGAGACTTACACATTAGTATATTTAGGTGTATTTTTTCTAGCATGTCATCATATCTAATATGGAGGAGCTTAATAATAATTTAAACTAATGCATTTTTCTGCAGTCACTGCGTAGCTCTTCTCTTATCAAATATAATCTTCTATATGTTATATGAGATAGTTTGTACTGACTTTTGTTTTGCAAGTTCAAGATTTGAATGTCTTAGATAATTGTATATATGCTTCAAAAACCGGTGAAAGTACCTTTGCTTTCTAATCTGGCTGACCAAATACAAGTTTTATAAGATTTGGTGGTCGTATAGTACGATATAGAATGTTAGAGCCTCTTCGAATCTTGACATGATTATATACTCTAAATGGGGCAGCTTAGCTTTAAAGTAGAGTTGTTCATTTCTTCTTTCTTATGTATAGGTTTCTAGTCCATCCCCCTGACAGGTGTAATCCTTATTCTACTTTTTTGGTCCAGATAGAGTCAAAAGAGCTTAAATATTTCTTTTATTTGACTTTGGGTCTACTGGATTACTTCGAACGATGTAACTCATAATAATTTAGGAGGACAAGTCAATTGAGTCCCGACCGATCTATCTCAATAGGTCAAAAGAGCTTAAACATTTCTTTCATTTGACTTTGGGTCTATTGGATCACTTCGAACGATGTAACTCATAATAATTTAGGAGGACGAGTCAATTGAGTGCCGACCAAGCTATCTCAATAGGTTTAGGTTTTCTTTTTAACTTACCTGTTGATACCCCTTTAAGTATAGTCGTTTGATTTATCAAGACTTTTGTAGATGAGTACCGTAGGCCCTCTTAGCTCAGTGATGTTTGTCTACCAGGTTACAATAATTTATTCTCTACTTGGTGGCTTACTTTTGACCTAATAGCTTGAGAATTTTCCCCAACTGGGACCACCAAAAATCTCTTTGCCTACCTCTGTTTCAGGACAACTAAAACAAACACAACTATCTTGAGTTTTCCTGGGTATCCCTTAGGATGTAATTGATTGCGAAGATACTTCATCATGGGAGGTCTCTTTGAACCCAAAACAAAATAAATTTGATTTGGTTATGAAGTTCTTCTTATGAAGTTCGATTTTTTTTAGAACACTCTTCTCTGGTTTACGTTATGAGTACTTTTCTATACAAATATCTTCTTAGCTACTTTTTTTGTTTTCTCTTAGCTTCTTTCTATCCATACTCCTTTTCTTCTTTGCTTTTTCTAAAGCAAGGGTGACCTAGAAAGGAGGGATTTGAAAAAGAGGATAAACGCTAAGAAGTCCATTCCGTTCATAACAAAAATAGGCTCTAACAGCTCAATTCGTAGTTGGGCTCTGTTCGAGATTGACTTGATATTCAGATATGGGCTTTTGAAGCCCATAAGGCCCGTTGAACCCTATGTTATGCCACTAAAAAAGTCTTAAAAGTATATAACCGTACTTGAGCATACATGAAACATAACATATCACCTCCTATAATCTTATCATACAACATTGATTAGTTAATTTTTATAAAAATTTACATTTAATAGATTAAAATATATTCTGATTTATTAATCATTTTTATCGATTAAATCAGTGGATACAAGAATGCAGGCGAAAATTCTCATGTATTTTCCCCAACAGCTAAAAATTCATATTTACATGTATACCACTCAAATTATTAAAATTATATAAAAAATATCATTATCACAATCCTTTTCATGTATAATTTTTTGCACTAAGGTGTAATAAGTGTAAATATCAAAATTTGGGTGATAGATATGTAAATATATAAAAATTGTGTGGTATAAATGTAAATTTCCTTTTAAAGAAAAAATCTTTCGGAATTATGAGAGGCCAACAGATTTTATTATTTTTAATTATTTTTATTAATAATAAATATTTTAAAATTGATACAATAATTTCAATATTCATCATGAAGCTGGCTTTATATCGTTTTATGATATAAATTTATTATTTTTAATTAACGTTTGGAGTGAGTGAAGACGAAATAATTTATACCAAATCATACTTATAAAAAAAAAATTAAATAATAAATTTTTGCCATCCTTACTTTCTCACCGAATTCTCTGCTCTTGAGTTTTACATATATACCACCCAATTCTCATGTATTTTCATATCTCACACTTAAGCATGAAAAATTTCATGTCACATCAAAATTATCATCATTTTAATATTTAAAAAATAAAATTTAATTTTTCAAACATTAGTATCGTAAGGTGGTTTGTATGTAAAATTTAAAATTTCGATGTTAGATATGTAAACGCATAGGAATTGAGTGGTATATATGTAAATATTGCAATGATTAAAGAGTAAAAATATAAATGTGATATATTATTTGATTTTGGACTACCGACTTTGTCATAATCTTTGATATATCAGATAATCGTTTCATCGTTTCACCAACTTTCTTATCTATCTGGTGACGATCAAGAGATTGGATAAACGCCGCGCGGAGAGAGAGAGAGAGAGAGAGAGAGAGAGAGAGAGCAAAATTTAACCTATCTGTAACTAGTAAGTTCCACGCTTATGTTTTCATATATTTGTAAGTTACAGGTAGGTTACAAGAAGGTTACCAGGAGTATAACGCGAATATAAGCCCCAACACCCTCTCTGTAACCTACATGACGTACGCAGCGTTGCGTATGTCTTATGCACACAAATTTTTCCGAAATAGAGGCATCATTTTCAAATTTATTATTTATTATTTATTATTTGAAGGTGGAGAAAATGAGATTTTGGGCATCAGTTGCAACCTCTACTGTTTTTTTATATTTTTTATGAATCAAAGTTGTTAGGTTTGGTGGAAGAATATAAATAAATGCTAGACTAATTCAAGCGAGCTTTTTAAGATATTTTAGTTTGATATTTTAATTGAGGAAAATGTGGTCAGTAATTTTTAAAAAATAAGATAATTTTAATAAATTCTAGATTGTATTTTGAGGTTGATGATCAATTTAATCTCAATTGTTAATTAGAGAAAAGTATAAACTAATTTTATTTTTAAGGTTGAAACCAATTTTATTTTGAGATTTCTCCACTTTGAATATAACTTAGTTCTGCCCTGTTCTACATTGTATTTGAAAATCAAAGTTAAATACTGAATCTAAAAAAAAGAATGCCACAATATCATCATCAACGCCCTTCCACTCCACACTACAACATCACCTACATATCACCAGTGCCACCACCTCCACACACAAACACCATCACACACCAACACATCGGGACACCAACACATCCACAAAACTACCAACTCCACCTCCATTCACCAACATCTCCTCCACACAAACACAATCAAACACCAACTACCACCTCCGCAATTCCATCACCTCTACACATGCACCAACACATCCTCTAACACAAACACAACCGCCCACCAACCACTACCTTTGTAACACCACCACCTCTACACATCCACCAACACATCATCTAATACAAACACAACCAAACACCAACCACCAACACATCATTTAATGCAAACACAATAACACACCAATCATCATCTCCACAATACGACCACCTCCACACACAAACCAACATACACCACCACCAAACATCAAAGGTAAATATAAAACCCCATCCCATATTTTTCATTTGAGGCTACTATATACAGGGCATATGAAACACTGTTATCAACAAATCAAATGCCCACTTTTAGTCGTTTCTCAAATTCTCACTCAAACATCAAAAGTAAAGATAAAACACAACCCCATATTTTTTCATTTGAGGCTACTACATACAAGACACCCGAAATATTGCTATCAACAAATCAAGCTCCCTCTTTCAACTATTTCTCAAATTCTAACTTAATCATTAAAGATAAAGATAAAACCCTATTCTATATCACATTCAGGCACAAATTTACAAAATTCAAATTCCAAATCATAAAGAGAAAGCCATAAATCACAAAATACAAATTCTCACTTCAAACACTACAAATGAGAAAGCTAGAAATAGCAAAATCGCACTTCAAACCGCAAATGAGAAAATCACAAATCGCGAATAGAAAGTCATTCCATAAAAAAAAAAAAGGTGATACTGTGTGAGGACAGAGAGCACAATAAACAAAGAGAGAATTAGAGATCAGAGGGAAAAGAAAAAGAAGAAAAGGAACCTATTGCCACAGGAGAGAGGCGTGAGAGAGGAGCGACCGAGAGAGGTGATTGAAAGAGACGAGGGCATAAGAAACACGAGAGAGAGAGAGAAGCGCAAGAGGTAGGCCGGTAATCAGTTCACGAAAAAATGTGGGCCGCATGGTAGAACCTGAGGCCCGTTTAACATTAAATTTTGAGAAAATCGACCACACCCTTGTTTCCAAATATTTTCAGAATGCACCCCACCAAATAAGCTGCCCCAAACCGACACTTAGATTATAAAATAAGAGCACGGACATGAACAAGAGAATAAGTCACGGGAATATAACATAATTGTAAAGCAAGAATAAGACATGGCCACATATATTTTATATTTGATACGGTTATAAGGGTTCATTTGATATGAATATTCAATGAATAAATCAGACAGCATAATCTCCCGTAACCGTCACCCAAATATTATAATAAAACTTATTTACGCTGCAACCGTAGCAGGAATATGGATATGAATCAAATGAATATTCTTGTCTTCTGCGATGATCTTAACAAATCATATATTATTTGCATGTACTATTTGCCTTAACCGCTAGATTCCATTCTTTTTAAACACACTGTATGAAGGTCGAGAGAGAGAGAGAGAGAGAGAGAGAGAGATTTCGGCAATTTTTGGGATATATATAATTCTTATTGCATTAATTTTATATTTAGGGTTTAAAGTTTGTTATCATTATAATATTGTGAATGAATTGCTTTCATTTTGTTGGTTTTTAGGTTAGATATATAATTTATTCTGAATTAGGTGGTATACATGTCAATGCCCCATAATTAATAGTTTAGGGATGAATATGCAAGTGTTGTGGTTGATTAAGTAAATACATAGGAATTGTGGAGTAGGTATGCAAGCCACTTAACTGATAGGTGTATATAGAGATACACAAGTTTGTGTGCTTGATATATAAATATATAAGAATGGGGAGGTATGTATACAACTGCCCCTTCGTATATATACAACACTCAAGTTTTGCACTTGGTATGTATGAAATTCTATATCTCTATAGGGTTAAAGGTTTCATATTCAGATTAGGGACCACTCAATTTAGGTGCAGTGATTTGTAAGTTAACATTAACTTAATGAGTATTACTGTTAAATATATATGTTATTTATGTATTCATGCTGTAAGATCATGGATGTATAATAAATTGCATCTAGGTAGAATAAAGTTAACTAATGAGTTCTTAAATAGTACTGAGTATTTCGTACAAACGACATCCAATTTCCCATTTACCTTTTGAAGGGCAAGTTTCAGTGCCCAAGTATGAACCAAAAGAATCAAACATACTTAATGCAAACATACGTGAGGTATAATTTACACGGTAGAAATTTCAACCAAATTATTGATTTTAGACTTCACATGATGATTATGAACAAGATATTTACTTTAAAGTCAGTCCTTCAATTAGCTTTGCTCCTTGAATGAGCTATTATGCTCCAATAGAGTATAACTATAGTAAATTTGAAGCAATGGCGTTCCATGAAACAATAACTCATGATGCTGAATAAATGGAGGAAGCGTCATTAAATATAGAGGCTTAGGTATTCTATGAACTAATGAGTGCCACACAAAGACCACTGTTGGAATGTTACATAAGCCATTCTAAGTTTTCTGAGACTCTTAGATTGTTGACTATCAAAATACCATATAACATGCCCCAAATGTATTTTAATAAGGTTACATGATCATGCTTATCCTGAATTTACTATAGAGTTAGGCAGTGTTAGGCTTGGCTTATGGTTGATTGTTTCACATCATATAGTTTGACCACCTCATCCTACTCTTGTTGGCCTATGATTATTTGTACAATCTTCCACCTCAGATGTGTATGACTCTCCCTTCATGTCTCTCACATTAATTATATTAGGTCTCCATATCCAAAAATAATTAATTGATGTATAATTATAACTGTTGATAGAAGAGTTGTAAATTTTATCGGAAACAAGTGTAATCACTTATGATATTTTTATAAAACAAAATGTTCAAAAGAAAACATCATTAATATGGATAATAAATTTTGGTGTATGAAATGCTATTGAAAGGGAGAACTACGAGGAAGTTAGCTTACTTATGTTACATGGATTTATTAATGGACTTTACTCTTTAGAATATTAGAAGAAAATCATGATTTGATTACGATTGAATGTTCTAATCTACTGATCATCCTTTCAGGCATAATAAAAATGCTTTTAGAAAAAATAGAGTTGAGAAATCAAAGTCTTCACCACGATTAACAATGCATAAATTGTAGTAGATTAATATTGCAATTTCAAAGATGGCTGATTGTCTCGAGTTATCTTCATAGTGTCTCTTTGTTTTTAGTGTTAATCATAATTATACAAAGTGGGATAGTTTTTTGGGATCTGTCCTACTAGAAGATTAATTTTATTCAGCATAATCTATATGTCATGCACATAGAGAAATTTATTTTTGATAATATTTCCAGCACGACTATAGCTATTAAAGGCAAAACTAAAGTTAATATGAATGAAAGATTGTACTTGAAAGAGCATTATAAAAGAAAGAAGCTAGAGACTCATAGGATAGTTGCTGGTAAATTTATGAAGTCTAAAGCCAAGTATTATAATACTTTGAATCAATAAAAAATAATCTATGAGTGACTATAATAATTAAAATTTTAAAGCACTTATACTACTATTTTGAGTTTTTGTGTTAACTGGAGGGCAGACATGATATTTGAAATAAAAAGTGATGGCTATCATATTTTCTTATAAAGTTTGTTGTTATTTGCATTTAGCTTCATTTCAAGTGAAATATTTAATTCTAAATTAAAATGAGTGCATTCTTTAAGGATTTATATGCAATTATTGAAAGTTGATTCATTGAGATAAATAGAAGCAATCATTCTAATGATGTTGTGCAAGCTTGAAAGAATATTTTTGTCTGGATTTTTTAAGTTGGTGGAGCCCGTACATCTTATGAGGTTATAGTCGATGATCTAATAAAACATCGATGGATGTATCTGTGTGAGATATAATAACATTTAATGTTTAATTATTTAATTGAAATTATTTTCAAATCATGTTAAATAATTAATCAATTATTGATTTTTGAATAAACTTAAGAGAACAATGAAGAATAAAGGCCGACTAGAAGTCTTGATATGTTAGACGTACTTTTCACATGAGACTACTAATTGTTGCTCTTACTACTTTGATTAATAGTGATCCATCAATGAGGCATTGTCCATGATATTAACTTTTTAGAAATACGGTGAAGTATCAAGGAGATACATTTCATGTCATCTCTATGATAAATATCTTCGATTAACGATCATTTTATTCTCAATTGTGATGAAGCTTAACCCTTTTTTGAGCAAGATAGATTATTTAGTAGTATCTATTTAACTCTGTAACTCAAATGCAATATTCACTTGATCCGCAAAAGTTTTAATATACGAGTAGGTTATTTATAGGTTCATTGAATTTAAATGATAAGTGTAGGTTGAATAAGATTTCCCACATTGATTTAAAGAACACGTAATTTATGCTCATTATATGCATTTATTGTTACTTACATTGAATCAAAAAATAAGAACATGGTTATTTATGTAATTACGAAGCTCATGATCAGACCAAAGAAGTTACAAATCGGGGTTTGATTGGTCTTGCTTTGGGTCCTATGCGCATTGTGAATTTGTAACCAACTTTTGATTTGAATTGCTATATATTTCATATAAGCTCTTGATCAGAAGGAATATATACCAATAATTCTGCTATTTATGAGATTCTTCAAGAAGCAGTGTAGTTACAATATCCCGACTCTATTGAAAGAAGTATATTACTATTTAACTGTGTTTGGTTTGATCATATTTCTAATTATAAAACAAGGGTATACAATCCTTATAATATTATAGAAGTTAAAATGAACAGAGTATATGCTAAATTCGATCCTTTTATTATAGCAGGACAAACGAGTCAAATATATTATCTTTGATACCCCAGTAGGGCAAAAGAGAAAATAATGGGCAGTAGTCATCAAGAATAAACTCATAATGACTATTAATATTCTAAATAGTGTTAAATTTGCTTATCAGGAAGGAAAATATCAATTTTTTTGTATTCTAGTTGTTTATATTCAATAAGAGATAACTTTACAGGATATTAATGGAGCACATGAAGTTATCAATCATATTGAGTATGACTCCAACGATAGTTTAGATGAAGAAATTTTAAGTTCATCCTTTAATGACTCATATGATGATTGAGATGCATATGTAATTTTTACTTTTTTTTTCTTTTACTTAATTTATTTATCATTTAAGGTTTAGGGTTTTTTAATTTTTACTAGCTCAATGATTGATATGAGATTTAGAATATGGGGACATGGGATCCTCCCAACACACTAGGGTCGTCTTATTCCCATATAATGAGTATAAGAGAATGATGGTAAGAGTTTTTTTATGCATTAAATTTTAGAGCATAATTATTATTTAATAGTTTTTTATTTATTAATAGACTACACAACTTGGATGAGTGACCACTGTCATTGAGCTACATGCTCGTAAGTGACAACATCAATTAAACCACAAATGTGCTAACACTAAAACTTAGAGAGTTTATATAATTTGCATTGTAATTTTTATATTTTTATAATCTTTTTGAAATTTTTTTTGCCACTAATTACAATGTACAATTATTTGTTGGAGTACCTATAGCCGAAGGATGCTCAGAGTCAAATTTTAAGAGAAGTTTCAATCTTTAGTGCCAAGTTTGACCACCCTAATTTGATATATAGAGAGAAGCCGCTAGAGGGAAGAAGAAGGTAAGGATTGATGGCTTGGTTTCATAAGCAATCCCTTATAAAAAATCACACTTCTGCTCTTATTTAGACTCCAAATCCATCGACATTGAAGTTTGCATGAAAATTACAACATTTGCTTATGTAATAGAGCCCTAATTCACCACTTGGCTCTCTGAGATGAATGCAAGGATGAAGAGAATGCTGGAGGAGGTATGACGTGTAACTTTAGTGAGGGAAGAAACCATTGGAGGTCGGGGGGGGGGGGGGGGGGCTCATGATCTTCTCCACTAAACTCTCTTTTTTCTTTTTGACTCTTAAAATATATAGCATTCCATTATTCTTTTCTTTGGACCTTAGGATTCACTTATGTGTCCTTTGGAAACATCCATTGGGATCTGTTTCTCAATGAGACGACAAACTGCCCTAGTTAAATTTTAATTTTTTAATGGCTACATCTTGACTTGATAATTAATTTATCATTTGTAACATTAAATCTTCCAAAATTTCCTTCTCTTTAAATTGAATATTGGATGTTCTTAAAGGATAATAAGGTCTGCGGTTGGAGAATTTATTGCCTTGATTATTATAGTTGCACAAGGAATTTTTTTGGCTGTTAACCCATTGATTGAATTCCTATATTTTGTTGTTGTTCCAATTAAAATTTAGGTGATTTTTCAACCAGAATTATAGGTGCTAGAATAAGGGTTCTTGGGTCTACTATTAATCATATTCTTGATTCCACAGTTGAAATACTAAGATATTCTCCTAATTGCTATAAGCACTCTCATCACTTATTAGGGTTCACTGTATTGAATCTATCCAATCAGAATTATAGGTGTTAGCATAAGGGCTATTTATTAATCATATTATTGATTCCATAGTTGAAATACTATGATATTCTCCTAATTGGCTATAACCACTCTCATCACTTTTTAGGGATCAGTGTATTTAATTTATCACTAAGTTATCCAATTTCTGAGATATTGCAACTATCTGTGAAGTTAGACTGATTAACACATCTTGATCATGTGCGCTGCCAATTTTTTTATGGTTAAGTCCCAGAAGACCGTTAAAATTTATTAGTGATCATTTTATAAACTAGTGCATAGAACTCATCAAATAGTTTAGACAAGAAAGATCTTCTATTATAAGATGTTATTGATCTTGGCTATCCCACCATGCCATTATAAAAAGTTTGAACAATTAGCTAATTTGGTAAAACGTGGTATGTATATATCCGTATATATATATGTACTAGCTCAATAAGGTTTAAGTTTAATATAACCCAATGCAAATTCAATCTAGCCTAAATGTGACTTGTTGTTTGCTTCATTGGTTTTCAGGCAATCTTCAACCAAATTCACATCCCAATTTTTTATGTACATGCTTTCTACAATTTTACGTTGGGACAAAGAGTCAGAAATCCCATCCCAAGCCTAAATGTGACTTGTTCTAGTTTATTTTATATGTTATTTCATATCTTTATCGTATTAGGAGCTTTAAACTCATATATCCAATCAAACAAGGAAACAAACAAACTAAATCATTTTAAAACATATTTTCTAACTTTGTAGCAACCCACGTTAAAGCATTTACATATATAACACACATTTCTTATGCATTTACTTATTTAACATCTTCATTTTTATTACAAGTTTTCCAACACTCAAATCTTTTATGTCACATAAAAATTTCACTATTATTTACTTCTACAAGATGAAATACACATTTTTAATCATAAGTGATAAATTAAATACGTAATTACATACAAATTTTACATTGCATGTGTAAATCCATCACCAACTAATAATCAGTAAGTCTATTGCAGAAAGTCATTTGTAATTTCAGAACAGTTAAAGGAATCACTGTTGTCTGACCACCTCTAAATGTCTAAAAAGGCTTGTTGATTTGGACATGAATTTGACAATTTCAATTTGGGATAAAGAATTAAGAACCATATAAAAAAGTTCATTTGGTTAATTAAAGGTAGAATATGGTTAGAAGGACAGTGATTTTGTATTGCTTATTTCATATGTTATTTCAAATTTTAACATATTAGAGAGAGCTTTTAAAGGGCCGGTAGAGTTTAAAGTCAACATACCAATTCAAACATTGAAATTGGCAACTAAATCATTTTAAAATATATTTTTAAACTTTTAAGTAAACTAATGTCACCAAATGACAGTTACATTTTGAGCTATTCCTCACTAATGTTTACTTACTGCCGACGTATTTACATATTATATATATACTACACGATTCCAATGTATATACATCTCTTACAACTAAACTTTTACTCTAACATTTATAAACTTTGCGTCTTTAATATCACATAAAAAATATCTCTATTAAAAAGTTAAAAAAAATGATAAACACATTTTTAAGCGTAGATAAAGTGACATAGATGTAAAGACTAAAATAATTATGAAGTGGATATGTAATATTATTAAAGCAATGATATATATAACAGGTCGTGAAGGCCATAGTCAAATACTATGAAGGTAGTAGTCTGCCGTGAATGTTCTAGACAGTAGCTGTAGAGATCCTATTTAAAAGTCATGGTAGTAGTTGATCATATGGGTTGTTGATGATTACTTTAGTAGCATAAGTTGGCCACGAAGGTTGTAGTAAAAGTTACAATAATGTCTGTAGGCCTCAAAGGTCAGAGTTGGGAGTTGTGTGAGATGTGAGTTGCATTAATGAGTTGGTTAGATAGGTCGTAAAAAGAAGCTATAATAATATCAGTAGGCCGTAAAGGCCATAGTTGGTAGTTGCATGAAATTTCATCATGTTCATAGGCCATGGAAGCTAGAGTTGGGGGTTGCAAGAGCTATGATAATATTCTATGACCATAGAGGCCAAAGTTTAAGGATGCATGAGCTAAGATAACATCTGTAGGCTGCATAGGCTGGATTTGGAAGCTGCATAAGTTGAGATTGCATCTGTACGCCATAGAGGCCGGAGTTGGGAGCTGCATGAGCTGGAATATTAATCGTAGACCATAGATGTTGGAGTTGGAAGGTGCATGAGATGTGATAATGTCTGTAGGCCACATAGGCTAAAGTTGGGAGCTACATGAGCTGAAATAACTTATGCAGGCCACAAAGGCAAGATTTGGAAACTGAGTGAGCTGAGATAACACTCATAGGTCAAAGAGGTCGAAGTAGGGAGCTGCATGAGCTGTGATAATGTTTATAAGTCACAAATGCTAGAGTTCAGAGTTGCATGAGTTATGAACCACGTAAGCCATTCTTGTTCATATAGATTAGAGTGGCGGGCTATAAGGATAGAGCTTCAATTTTTTAGAGAAAGTCATTGTATCTTGAGTACAATGGTTATAAGCAATTAATGTGCGGCGTGTTGTTACACTTCCTTTGGGTGCGTTATTCTGTTGGATGCCTAGTTACTTCGTAAGGCTGAAAGTCTCTCTACATGCACTTTAAAAGTTTGTAAGGAGCTTCATTGCAATGAGTAGGGGACAACTAAAAATTGTCGATAACATTTGTCGAGTGGTATTTTATAATGATTGGGGATTGCAAAATCGAGCATCATTTGTTGGATCTTTGACGTGGAACACTATACCACAACTTCTTCTCCTCTAAGTTTCAAGCTTCCTCCGATTCAAGGTCTCTATTTAATCCCCCTTTCATGAAATGGGGTAGGGCTCTATTTATTGAGTCTAAGAGAGTCCCTCGACAAATAAGGAAAGAACCTGGACCACTCCATCGGTTGAACTAGAGAGAGATCCCCTTCAAGACCGTATTTGGTGGACATTTGAGTGCATAAATCATGTTGAATTTGAGTGATCTTGGGCCCTTTGGATTCGTCTTATTAAGATGCTCGATTTGATCATACGCTTGTTAGATTTGGAATCTGTTCAACCATCTAATTAGTCACTAAAAGCTTTCAAAATAGCTTAATGGATTAAGTTGGGCTTGATTTAACTCGGATTAGACAAACTTTGTAGTCATTGCGTTCGTTTTGTCGATTTAATAAGTTTGACTATAAATTTGTTGAAATCAAAGTTCTGGATGATGATTAATTGAATTTTGAATATCTCTTGCTCAGAAAATTATCTCGAGAGTTATGTCATGCCTCGAGATCCATGTCAAACGATAAAAATTTATTGATAACGTATTAATTGCCCACCTATTTTTGGGTGAGGCTGATTTTATCGTATGGAAAAACTTAAAATTTAGATTTTTGATTTTTTATCCTCTTATATATATATATATATATATATATAGACACACACACACACACACACACCATGGTTAGTAGGGATGTAGTTTTTTTCCTCTGAGGTGTGGGATCGAATATGCCCTCTACATATATGTTGTATGTTTTGTAGGGGGTGAGGCCTAGAATGCGGAGCGATGAAACAAATTAGGGTGGTTGTGTCAACGGAGCAATTTGGAAGATTGGGGGTCTTGTTAGTTGTGTACAGAGAATCAACATGATGGATCAATAGGTCAGTCGTGTCACCGAGTAAGAGCGGGTACTATAGGTCACCGAGTTAGGTATGTTGTGCGGGTCACCCAAGTCAGCGGGAAACAGTGAAGTGGATTGTTATGTCGAGCGAGCGTGGATATGTCATTCACATGGCATGGCTATAGAGTGATCTGGACGACATGAGGGAGGCACACGTCAGTGATCCGACTCATAATGATTATTCAGATGATCTGTGTATCGTTTGATCTGCAGTGTGACAGTAACACAAGGCCCCCCTTACGTAATCGTGGGACTGAATTCAAATGAGATTAGGGCTTGAGAGTGCAATTTGTGGTTTCACAGATCAAGAGAGTGAGTTTGAATTCATAGTTTGAGTGGGATTTACATAGATTTTATCCTTTTTAAGCTAATTTTTAGCCTTTTTAAGCCTATAAATAGGCCAAAAAGAGGAAGAAAAATGTGAAGTCTCCCATCCTATTTTTGCAATCAATAGAGTTCCAAAAGAAAATGAGAGTCTCACATCATATTTGTACAATCAATGGAGCTCCTCTTTAACGTTGCTGCTCCTCCGTTGGAGTCTTCCCACATGTTCGTACGATCTACGAAGCTCCCCTCTGGCATTGTCGTTGTCCACCTCTAAGTCTTCCCGACTATTTTTTGGAATCAACCAAGCTTCTCTTTAGTGTCTTTTCTACTCCTCAGAGTCTCCCTAAATGTTTGTACGATCAACAGAGCTCCCCTCAACATTGCAGCTGCCCACCACAGAGTTTCGCTTCCGTTTTCTGCGATCAACGAGCCTCCATTTTTGCATTGCTGCCGCGCTTTAAGGAGAAAATTTTTCATGTTGTTGTCATGCTTTTTGAAGGAGATTTTTGATCTTGTTGTCATGCTTTCCGGATGATATATTTTGTGTTGTTGTGGCATTTTTTGGAGGAGATTTTTCATGTTGTTTTTGTGCTTTTCAGAGGAAAATTTTTAGCTATTTTTTCACTTATTGGAGGAGATTTCCAACAATGGTGCCGTATTTCTAGGGAAGATTTCGTGTGCTACTGTAACACTTTTTGCGAGAAGTTTTCCACGATGTTGTCATGCTTTTAAGAAAAGATTTTTTGCATTGTTGTCTCACTTTCTAAAAAAGTTTTTACACTAATGTCATCCTTTTGATGCTGGGGAATCATGACTTATTGAATATCAATGGAAGTATCAAATTTTTGAGGAGGAGATGCTGGCAGCTTTTGAAGATGAGCTCATCTTTTATTTGATGGCATAAAAGACTAAGCTTGTAATGATCGACCTTATCCTTAGAGGGCACACAATAATGAATAACGCCTCAATCAGAATATGGAGACTTTGTATGATTTTCAACTGAGGATGTTGTTATTCAAGAAGATAGCTCAAAGTTGTTGGTTTTTTGTTGACCAGGATGATGTATTAGTAGTTTAGCACTTTGTTTCTGTATGTCTATGTTCATAACTTTTCTTCAACACTTTTACGATAGTATGTCAACTTGTTTGTTTATGCAGCTATTTGCTTACTTAGTGATATTTGCACACAATGGTAGTGCATTTGTTTTGACATCATTTCTCAACTTGATGTAGTAAAAATTTTGATGTTGCTTTTGTCTATCATTCCATGCTATGGTTGTTCCATCTTTTAGGGGATTACAAGATGTCATTGCCCAACTTTTGAGCCAATGTTGCCTGAATTTTGTACAACAGTTGAGAAAATTTGAATTTTTCTAAGGTGTTTAGTTAGTGCACGTCCAATTAACAGCCACATCCTAAAACAAAAGAAGTCATTTATAATCCATAAAAAGATATAAGACTCATCCTTGGTTATATCATTGGAGATGCTTAACAAAGTTTACCTGTGTTGAAATTGAGTCGAGAAGAGAATCTGTTAATGATATAAGAATAGTTCTAGTTTGTGTAGCATGAGACGATTGATGGTATTAACATTTATTGAAAAAGAGTCGAAAGGAGAATCCATGAAAGATGCATGCCCTATCTTAAGTTGCATAGCCAGAGCATCTAATCAATGGTGTTAACTTGTGATGGACATGAAATCCACTAAGGATTATTTACATATCTTAGTTTGTTATTCAAAGCTTCTGCTTGATGACTATAACATGTTATGGAAGAGATCAAATTGAGTCCCCCTGGGACCGATTAAGCACACAATGAGATGTCCAAAAATGTTTGACATTTCTCAAAATTATAGGCGAAAGTCAAGATGAATCATATTTTTCCTTAGAAATATGATTGTGATCATATTCAAGCATGATATTTGGAAACCTCTTTGTTATTGTTCTTGAATTTCTTATCCCTTATTGGGGGCATTATTCACATGAGTCTGTAAAGCTGCCTTTGAATTAAAACTTGAAGAAACCAGCTTCTTGATGGAGTTGAAGAAGAACTCTGTTTTAGCGTGGAGTGCTGAGAAAGCGCTCTTTGCAATGAAATTTGCCCTCAAGGCTGAATGAAGTTCTCAAGGACATAATCTCTGAATGAAATGCGGGTGAGTTTCGTTCAAAAGTATACTTTGATATTATATATGTATGTTTTGAGAAGTGAGTCAGCCACTCCGACGGACTAGGACTGCCGGCTAACTATAAGAGCAAGATATGACTTTTCACTAGATGTTAGGGGACAATAATGCCAATCCTTGACACTAGGGCCAGGATGTGCAATACTCCTCACACCTAAATGCCTACTCATCATTGCTCATACCTACAGGAACCTCCGTCTTATATCCCACTCGATGCTCCATTTATCGCCACATAACGAATGTCCCATATTTTTGTCGCAATATGTCGGAGCAAGTATATGAAAATTTTTAAGAAGACTTCCATGCACACAACCCTATTCCCACATACTCGTACACCAAAAATCTAAAGTTCAGTAAAATAAAACCCAGGGCAATTTACATAGACAACATTCAGTTCTTTTTAATCAAGTATCATAGCTGCCGTCTGTAAATGCATATAGAATTGTGTTAACCAAGGGTGAAACATTAGTCAATAAGTGGTGTTAGAGATGTAAATGCATATAGAATTGTGTGGTAAGTATGTAAATATAAGGCTTATTTATGAGATAGTAGGTATATAAGAATTTAGCGGCATGCACGTAAATCCTCCATAAGATTCACACCTGTTCTTCAATTTTTTTATTTATTTATACGATGTAAATCTTTCACATATATACCGCCCAAATCTTACATATTGCAAAACAGAGAACACCATTTTCTGCATAGGGTAGGGTGGTATATGCGTAAAAAATTAAAGCATGGGTGTTAGATGTGTAAATAAATAAGAATTGAGTGGTAAATATGTAAAATTGGATGTTTAGATGTTGGACATGTAGATAAAGAAGGATTGAGTGGCATGCACATAAATCCTCCAAACGCACAAAATAAATCAAATCAAAAAAAAAAAAGCACAAAAATAAATCAAATCGGCGCTAAAATTTGAAAACTCAAATTCACCACAACAAAAAGAAACTACACCTGCTAATCCCAGCGGAGTCGCCAGAAATTGTCGGCTAGGATTTTGGGTCGGTCGCTTTGAAAATATATTTAATTTAATATATATATCCATATAATTTTGATTTTGAAAATAATATTTTAATTTTGAAATAAATGAGACCATATATATCTCATATATGTAATAGTTTAAGTAACCAAGCACAACACTACAAGCGATACATCACCTTGACAGGTAAGCATATCACTTGATAGCGAGCTTGATTATATAAACTATATAACTTATGACATCTGTTTGGTCTGTGAACATTTTATGCATAACCGACAAGTTCTCCTATCTAATATAAGAATTTGATAAAGTTTATTTTATCTGGGTTCTTAGTTCCCTAAAGCGGCAAGCCCGTTTAACGGGATGAAACCACCATAGTCATTCTTGAGGCATTTGCGTGGATAACTTTTAAAACTGTAGTCAAGGTTGATGCTGCCCAACATAAGAGTTTTTTTTGCATATAATTGATTTCTGAATGAGATGAGGGAAGACCACCCCACTATAATCGTGCTTGGATGCTGCCATGAGTGACCTTTCAAGAGTGTTGTGAAGGGTACCACCCATATTGAAGAATGCTTCAAAAAAGATCATTAAGAGGTGCAAATGAGGTTTCTTCATAAGTTTGGATGATTTATATCATTTGGAAATGAAGTAGTGGCTTGGTGTCTCAAAGTTAAGAATTATGTCAAACGAGACTTCGCTTCCCACAAAGGATGCCAAAATGATACATGTTAGAAGATTCGAGGTGGTAGAGCGATTATTTAGCCTCTTAGCATTGCACAAAAATCTATTACACACTTAGGCAATTAAAGTTACAAGTAGAGAAACCATATATTTCTATGTGGAAACTCATAGAAAAAATAGTAATGCTTAGCCCAGTTGAAATAATCCACTATATAATGAGGTGTGCATAGACACACTCTTCTCCTGAATTAGAGAAGATGTAATTGAAAAGTTGACGTGTAATAGTATTTCAATAATAATATATGTAACAGGTCACAATCACCATAATTTGCTATGGAGGTTGTAGTCCACCTTGAATGTTATAAACACTGCCTATAGTGTCAGCTTATTATAAAGTCATAGTTGAAAGAGATGATAATAGTTGATATTGTTGGTCATAAATGGTTGCTTCAGAAGTATCGGTTGGCCACATAGGTCGCAGTAAAGAGTTGCAATAATGTCCGTAGATCTCACTGGCTGGAATTGGGAGTTATATGAGTTGTGAGTCATGTAGGCTATATTTGATCATATAGGTCGTAACAGGGAGTTGTGATAACTTTAGTTGCCCGCAGAGGCCGGAGTTCGAAGCTGCATAAATTATAATAAAGTTCGAAGGCTATAAAGGCTAGAGTTGGGAGATTCATGAGATGTGATAATGTTTGTATGACTTAGAGACCAGAGTTGAGAGATGCATGAGATGAGATAACATTTATAGGCCGTAGAGGCCAAAGTTGAAAGCTGCATGAGGTGGGATAAAGTACGTAGCCTACAAAGGCTGGAGTTGGGAGCTGTACAAGCTGTGATAATTTTTGTAGGCCATAAAAGCAGGATAATGTATGTAGGCCGTAGAAGCTATAGTTGAGAGCTACACGAGCTGAGATAATGTCAGTAGGTCACGGAGGCCAGTTGGAAGATGTGTGAGCCGTGATAATTTTTCTGTCACATAAGCGGGAGCTGAAAGCTATGTGAGTTGTGGTAATATTCGTAGGCAACAGTGGCTGGAGTTGGGAGCTTCATGAACTGAGATAACGTTTACAGATCATAAAGGCTGGAGTTAGGAGTTGCATGACCTGTTATAACGTCTATATTTTGCTAATATTGGATTTGGGAGGTACAAGAGTTATAGACCATGAAAGTCATAGTTGGTCACGTAGGACATAGTTGCGGATTGTAAGAAAAGAGATTCAAAAGTTTAAAGGAAGTCATTGCATTCCTAATATGGTATTTGTAAGAATTTATTGTGAGGTGCTTTGTTACACCATCTTTAGATGTCCAGTTACACTGTCTTCATGGTGGATTGTTGCACTGTATGCAGGAAGCGAGTTACACCATCTTTGGAGTATTGTTACACCTTTTTTTAGGAGCATTGTTACACCATCTTTGAGGTGCGTTGCTCCATAAGATGCTTCGTTACTTGGCAAGACTGGTCATTATTTTGCAGCGTAAGACGAGATCTTGTAGCGCATGTCGTGGTTCCATCAAGAGCTTTATTACAATAAGCGAGTGGTTAAGGTGGTTGTCAAAAAGGTTCAATAAGCGTGGTGGGGGATTTTTGTGTGTAGCTAGCCACACACCATAGAACGATTTTGAAGACTTCTATCAAGATGACCAGACACAAAATTTTGAAGATTAATAAATCTTTCCAAAGGAAAAAAGATTATTATCATAAAAAAAGGGGCCTAATCATCTAAATGACGAAAGGCTTTTGTCAGTCTACGAAACAAGATTTTTTTTACCTCATAGGTGTAAGATAAGGTTGATTTTAGTTTCGGGGTCTCGTTCTATATAAGGTAAAGTCCTCATAGTTAATTACATTTTTAGAGCTTTAGACCCTAAAGAAAACTCTCAAATAATGTAATGAGTAAATTATCAAGGGTTAAACTTTCATAATTGAAGTGGTTAAAGATAAGTAGAGGATCCAAATTGGTAAAATTATGTTCAAAGTGATGAGACTTACAGCCTAATGACAATGTGTCATGGGAAAGGTCTGAATGTTGGGATTAACTGTCCAGAAAGAGGTAAAAAATTGGAAAATGACGTTCAAAGAGTTTGCAAAAGACTAATTTGAATTGATTAGATAAGTTCAAAAGATATATCATAAATACTTGATTTGAATGATGGAAATGATTGGAATCCCCAAGTTAAGGACAGAGCTGAGTAAGAAGGATTTCTAGATGAGAAGCGAAATCTGACTCTATAAGATTGGGTGAACTAACCTAGAATTTGGGAATAACGTCTCTAGTCAGGATGCCCATGACTTTCAGTCGTCTTAGAAATATAGGTATCCATCAACTATAACCAACCTCATAACCAATAATTTTCCTTGAATGTCATAGAATGGAAGTTTTATAGTTTCAAAGATGTCTTAAATGCCTTCATAAACAACCATGAGCTATGTCATTCTAAGGTATTCCCTCTAGTCTTAGAGGGTTGGTTTGTAGTTTTGTAAGTCCTAGTCCATAATACTAATTAGGGCACCTATCAAACTAACTTAGGTTTCTATATGTAGAATAGCCTGGGATAAGTGTATGGTCCTCAACTTGATGTTTAAGTTAGCTAACCTAAGGTTCATGTCGGATCTAACTAGGTTATGTTCTCATTCTTTATCTTGGTGTCTTTTAAATATTATTTGAGGTTTAATATTTAATCCATGTTTTTTTTTTTCAGTTCTTAGGTTTGTTAGTAATGGTGAAATTTCAAAGTTTTTTATGTTTTTAAGTTTAATTTTGTTTAAGATTTAATTTTTGATGTATGTGAAGAAAACTATATTATGAGAGGTTTTCATCATTCTTTTTATTTTATGTATTTTTGGTTATTTTTATTTTCCTTTTGAAGACTTTGCATGGAATGAAATATGAAATAACATAAGAAACAAAGCAAACAACACATATTTTGCCTTGGATTAGACTTGGATTAGCATCAGACTGGGGTAAGCTAGATTTCCAACCCATATCAGCTCAAAATTGAGTTCAAATGGAATATGAGTTAGTTAGTTTCGGGTTCAGTTCAACCTAAGTTAACTTCGGTTAACTTGAGTTGACCTGGGTTAGCTTTAGTTGACTTGGGTTGACTTGGTTTGCTTAGATTTATGTGAAGATGGACTTGTGTTGGGTCAGGTCAGACCTAGGTTGAGGCAAGTCATTATTTAGGGTTAGGTCAAACCTATGTTGCGTCAATTCAGACATGGGTTGGGTCAGGTAAGACACGGGTTGGGTCATCTCAGGTCAGGTCAGGTCAAATCTGGCTTAAGTCTACTACTGGTTAGAGCTTAGGTTAGGTCTAGGTTTGAGTTAGGGTTGAACCTAAGTTGGTTAAGGTTTAGGTTAGGTCAAGGTTTAGGTTAGGTCAAGGTTTAGGGTAGGGTTAAGCCTACTATTGGGTTAAGGTTAAGCTTGGTTTGAGTCGGTCTGAGTCAAGCCCAAACCCAAGCCTAAGCCAACCTAAATTAGAACGAAAAAACTTACTTAATGTGAGGCTGGTCGGAGGAGGAGGAGGCTCACCGGAGGTTTTCTGCTTCCCTCTTCTTCCTCTATTCCAGTAGTCTGAGGTATGTGCCAAAGTGTCTAGAATGGATAGTGCGTCATGCATAGTATCAGAGACGTCTATTTATAGGCTGAGAAGACAATGACAAAGGCCTCCTTGACCGTCGATTTAGGTGGTGAGTCGACGACAACAATTAGTTTGGTCGTTGGAGGTGCCACAAATCACTACCTGCGAAACGACATGACGATTCGTGCTTGGATCCATGGATGAAGGCCTCAGATTGCTGGCGTGGCATGGGGAGTGTAAACACCAAGTGATCGCTTCAGGAATAGTTGAGTGTGGTCATGCCTATAGCAAGGTGTGACCACGCCGAGGTATGCTTGGGCATGGTCATGCCCAGACTAGGCGTGACTACACCGATGTACTTTTGGGTAGGCTCCTTTTTGGTTTAGTGTCGCTACACCAGACCAAAAACGAAAGTTCATTTAGGTCATATGTGATCAGAAATGCGGTCAAAAGAGTAATGGTCGACATGGATTGGTGGTTAGATGAGTGGGTGTCGTTTGTTGTACCTTCAGTGTGGAACATTAGATCTCAACTCTTACTCCAAGTGTCAGGCTTTCTTTGGTTCAAGGTGTTAGTGTAGGTCCCCATTCATGAAGGGGGTAGGGCTTTATTTATGGGGTGTATGAGATGCCTCCCAACAAATATGGAAAGAATTTGAACCATTCCATCATATGACCCAAAGAGATCCCTTTATTGGACGGTGTTTTGTGGACTCTTGAATGCTTCAACAATGTCGAAATTGACTGAACCTGAGCTTGTTGGATTCTTCTTGCTGAGCCGCTCCATTTGACTGTAAGCTTGTCAGATTTGAAATTCGTTTGACCTTCTAATTCGACATTAGAAGTTTTAAGAAAATATTAACGACTTGATCACGTTTTCATTTGACTCAAAATGGACCAATTCATATGTCATTTTGTTTGTCTGGTTGAGCCTATTATTTTGATTGTAAGTTTGTTGAAGTGGAAGCTCTGGATGTTTTTTAATTGAAATATGAACATTTCATGCTAATAAAATTGCATCGAAATCTATGTTATATCTCGAGATCCTTTTTGAATGATTAAACAATTTAAATCACAATCAGCTCTTGACGTCCTATTCGAAGAATATGTATAGCCCTCAATAACAATAACTATAATAATTCTATTACTAAGCTACAAATAACATGATTTACTAATAATTAATAATTCTATTGCTGGCCATAACATCAAGGCATATGTTGATTTAACTTTATTGGATAATAATATTATCTAAATAATATTTTTATTGAGAAAGTATGTTATTCATTTGATTAAAAATAATTAATTAGTACAATTTTAATTAACTAAAATAGACAACATTTATATAATAAGAAAAATGTTGATTCTACCATACATTTATTATTTTATTTTTTATAAAATGGTTATTTACATAACATGTCAAGCTTGATATTTAAATAAAAACTATAATTATTTTATAATTTTTAATTAAGAATAAAAATTGAACATAGTTTATTACTAAGGGCTTTCAATCCATTAGATTTATTATGAAACTCTGATATTTTCATTTAGATTAGTTATGAAATTAAATCAAATCCATCAATTAATCGGTTTAATAAATTGATCAATCAAATCATCAAGAATGAACTAAAGCACATCACTTTATTTGGATTTCAAAATTGGATTAAACTAAAACCATATTGAATAAACCCAATTATAGTGCATTTTGATTAGGTTTGACTCTATCTATTATTTGGCTAGTTTAAATGGCTTAATAAATCCATTAATCAATCCAATCAAATCGTTTGAATACATATCCATAGAGAGTACTATCATGATTTAATAGAAATAACAAGGTTTGTTGTGTGGTAGTAAATTCAGAGTGATAGAGTGATGTATTTACGTCTTAATGTTGCATGAAGATCCGACGTACATAGATGTAAAAACCAAAAAAAAAAAAAAAATGAAAGAGCAAACAAAATGAGTTTTTACGTGAAAAACCCAGAACGGGAAAAAAAACACGAAGTTTGCTAAGTTGAAATAATTTCATTATATTGTTTTAAGTTATAAGACTTTACTAGCCAATAACTGGCCTAGAACAAGATTATGTAAGTGACATTCTTCCTCTAAGGGAGTGTCATAATTTGTTAGTAAAATGATAACGATGGTTCGTCGACAGCTACAAAGGTGGCAATGACAATGATCAAGTAGTGGTGGCACCAATAGCGATAGTAGCGGCAGCTAGTCTATAGTGGCCTAGAAGCAACAACGGTAGTCTAGTGATAATAATAGCTAAACAAAGGCAGTCAGGCATATGTAATTTGTTAGTGATGGCCGGTCTGTGGTGGTCAGGAGGCGATGATGGTGGTATGGTGGTGGTGACAGCTTAACAGCAGCAGCCGAGCAACAATACTCTAACAACAAAGGCAATGTTCGAGAAGCTGCATCAGTGGCCAGGTGGTGGAGACGACTGTGGCAGAGGCGGCCTTGATGGCTGGTTGGCGATGTTATGAAGACAATGCAACCAGAAATGCTAAAGAACTTGGATCTCTCCTTCAACCATCCTCTATAGTTCCAGGTCCCAAATCTCAAGTCTACTTTCATGAATGGAGTGGGTGCCTTTTTATAGATTTTTTGAGTATTATCCTCTAATACTACATGAATCTAGAATACTCCATTTGACGGCCCAGAGTGATCCCTTTTTTCATATGGTGTTTTATGAGCATTTGAGTGGCCTAATGATGTAATAATCGATTGATCTAAGGCTCATTGGATTCAGCTTGATGAGATGCTCAATTTGAGTATAAACTTGTTAGATTTAGAATCCATTTGACCATTCAATTTTCCATCAAAAGCCATAAATTGTGCTTAAATGGCATGTTCTGGGCTTGATTTGACTTGAATCAAACCAATATTGGCATTGTTGGGCTAGCCTTATCAAGATGGCTAGTTTGATTATATGTTTGATGAAATAAAAGCTTAAACGATTATGAATTTTTATTTAGAAATTTTTGTTGCTCAAAATGCTCTAAGGTGACCATACGACGGTGGTCTAAGGCCCCAATTTGACGGCGATGAAAATGGTAGCTAGAAGAGATAATTCAGCGATGGCACTGGCCATACGATGATGGTCTAGCCGCAACATCAACCATACAACCTTGGTTCAGATGCGACATTGACCATACGGTGTGGTCTAGATGTTGCAAAGTGGTAGTCAGAATCAGATATCCATTGGTGACAACGACCAAACATTGATGGTCCGACGGTGATGAAGGCGGTGGTAGAAGCAGTGGTTTAGTAGCAAGGTTCAGATGTTGGTGGCTAAAAGAGGTGGAGACAACTACTAGATCGCGGTGGTTCATCTTTAGCAACATCCAGAGAACAATCAAGCGGTAAGCGTGTAGTCCAGTAAAGCATGCTTGCTTGTATGTGCTCACAAGTGCTAGCCAGCAGTGTATTCATTCACACATCTGCATGCCAACGGTGCACATAGGCATGCCTACATCCCAACGGGCATGTGTGTGAAAAATTAGGGCCAAGTGATGGGCTCGTGCAAGCATTTATGTACCCTACACACCAGCAGCACGCACATGCGTGAACCTGTGTCTACCTGATGGTGGAATCCAATATTCTTGTGGTTTTTGCTAATTTGTTTTAAGGATTTTTTCCTTCTTTAGGCTATTTCTAAAAGGAAAATCTTATCAAAGTTTAAGAATTCAAGAGATCACGAAAAAATAGGATTTTTCTATATAATCTTATTTAAAAAATACTTATTAGAAAAACTAGATTTTCCTTGAATCTATTTTCCTTTTCCTCCCCCCTCTTCAAACTTATAAATACTATGCTTCAGTGCAATGGAGGACATACCTCTCCTCCTTCTATTTTTAATTCCTAAAGACAAAGCTAGGGACTTCCCTTGCAAGGTTGGATGTTTTTTGTTGGATGGATCAAACTTTAAGAGGGTAAAGAATTGTGACTTTCTGACCAGCTTGACGACAATCATGGCTCGTGATTCTACAACCGAGTTGGTCGCGATCAATGCACGCGGTCCTATGGTGAGGCAACTATCTTTCTTTGATGGGGGCGTTGACTGATTGCATTCAAAAAATTGGTTGGAGTTTATCAAGGTTCATATTATCACGACGATGAAAGTTGAGTAGTGGTGACAACAATTCAAAAGTGGCAGTTTTTGGGTTAGGACTTCAGCCAAATGTAGAGGGAAAAAGGACAAGAGAAAGGATATAGTTTGGAAGAATAAGAGAAGTATATTGAGAGAGTGGTGTAGTGATTAGGCTAAGAGAGGGAAGATAAGCGGAGGATTGTGGTTGTGGTTCTACTTTGAGAAAAGGGAGGAGATACGATGGTGTAGGGATTTGGTTGAGGGAAAAATAAGAGGAAAACAGTGGTGGTGAAAAGAAGAGAAGCAGTAGAAGGGAAGAAGAAAGAGGAGAGAAGGAAGAAGTGTAATAGAAGAAGAGTGAAATGAGGAGGAAGTGTGAAGAAGAAGAAGTGTGGAGAAGTATGTTGTGCTGGAGAAGAAGAATAAAATAGAGTAAGAAGTGTGAAGGAAGAAGTGTAGAAGAGGTTTGAATTGAAGAAATAAGTAGAAGAAGTGAAGAAGAAGAGTTGTGAAATGAAGGAGTTCACAAGAATTACTGTGGGAGGAAGAAGTAGATTGAGAAAGAAGAAGAAATTTAGGAGACTAAAGTGGAAGAAAAATAAGAAGAAAAATGAAGAAGGTTGGGGAACTTATAGTAGGGGAGGCCGAAGAACACCAGAAGAGAAGTATATTGTATGAACGAGAACTTCATGATTAAGAACCAATAAAGGGAGGGAGGAGAGGACCAGTTCTTCGAACTTGAAGCGGTGGTGACAGAAGGTTGAAGCGGTTGGGGTTTGAAAACAAGTGGGAGAGGTTTGGATCTGCAATAGTGCGACCATTAGTCTTAGTGGCATAATTATGCCAACCCCTGGGGTGGCATGGTTGCTGCAAAAGGTTCCTTGATGTAGCCACATCATTATTGATGTGGTTACACATAGGACTAGTGTAGCTACTCGAAAGGGTTATGTGGTTACGCTGGTTTGGGCTAGGTTTTGAGACCTTTGGATTGTTTTGAGCTCAATAACCTTATCATCATGGAATGTTTTCCCATAAGAGGAGGGGTGAACATTTTGACTGAGAGATGGTTTACTAAAAATGAGGCTAGCACATGTTGGTAAATTCACAGTGGTAGAGTGATGTATTTAAGTTTTAGTGTTTTAAGAAGATCCAACACACACAAAGGCAAAAAAAATATTAATAGAGCATGCAACAAGATTTTTAATATGAAAAACCTGAGAGGGAAAAAATCATGGGGTCTGGTCTAGGTGCAATGATTCTGCTATGTTATTGTAAGTTACAAGGCTATGCTGGCTCTTAACTGACCAAAAGCAAGATTACACAAGCGGCATGAATTTCATTGGGAGATTGGTCTAATATGTCAAGCAAATGGTGACACTTTGATGGTAGTGGCCCGAAAACAACTTCGATGGTGGAAGCAATGATGATTGAACAATTGTGGCAACTCGATGGTAGCGACCGAGCAGAAATAATCTACTGATAGTGGCTGCTCGGTGATGGTAGGGAAGCTATGACTACGGTCCAATGGTGGAAATGGCTTGCTAGCTATAGTAGGTGGTCAAGGGCTGCCTGACGGAGTTGGCGAGCGGTGGCTACGAAACGATTGTGGTAGTCCAACAGGGGTGGTAGCTTAAAGAAGGTGGGCGGGCAGTGGTTGTCCGGTGGCGGCGACAACTGATCAAAGATAGTCCAAAGTTGAAGGAGCTTGGGAACCCTCAAGAGCTTGGATCTCCCCTTCAGCCATCTCCTCCATATCAAGGTCCGAAATCCGAACTCCCCTTTCGTGAAGAGCGTGGGGTCTATTTATAATATTTTTTTAGCGACATTCTCTTTAAATACTGTATGAATTTGAACCACTCCATCATATGACCTAGAGTGATTCCTTTGATTAGATAGTGTTCTATGAGCATTTGAGTGTTTTAATGTTGTCACAATCAAATTTTCTTGAGCTCTTTGTATTTAGCTCAATGGGATGCTCGATTTGACTAAAAGCTTGTCCAATTTAAAATCTATTTGACCATTCAATTGTCCATTCAAAGCCTAGTGCTTAAATGACTTGATTTTGGCTTGATCGAACTCAAATCAAACTAGTTTTGATTTCCTAAGGCTCGTCTTGTTTAATCGGTCTGTTTGGCTACACATTTGATGAAATTAGAGCTTAGATGATCATGAATTCACATTTGGAATATTTTCTTGCTCAAAATGCTCAACTTTAATGTGTGCTTTTTTGAAATTCTCATGTAACATTGACATTAATTGTCTTTGTTTGTAAGCTAGGGCCAAAACTTATCCTTGCTAACATTGTCTTAAAGTATTATCATTTCTAAATAATTAAATTTGCCAACTTATTCATAAGAAGAATATGTACTATTTATTATTATAATTTGTTTTCATTCATACAAAGATTTTCTTCTATGTTTTTCTTTAATATCTTCTTCTCGTACATATATGCAAGCACATATATGTTTGCACTTTGAGCAAAAATATACCATACCATTCTCATGTTATATTGACATGTTTTAACCTTTTTTTCATCATCGACAAGCTCAATGATCTTTTCCCTTCTTCGACGGTGGCTTTGAAGTGAATTTTGTTCTAGCTAATATAATACGTTTTATTAATACTAGGTATTGACGAGCTGTGTTAACTGTCTTTAATAATACCCTTCTTCAACATTGTTTACTAATACATCAATTAAAAAATATTAAATATTCCTTTTTATCACAAAACACTTCTTTTTCATCTCATCTACACCACTCTTTGGTGAGCCAGTTGCGCTCATCTCATCAAACTCCCAAACTCTAATAACAATAATATATTATTTAAGTAAAGAAATTATATTATTTATTATTAAAGTATTTTTATTTATTAAAAATATACTGCTTCTTTATACTTTTTTGTATTTTCTTCTTCTTATGCCAATACATAAGAGCACTTGTATTTGAATGGCATCACTAAGAAATTTAATCTCTCTTCTAACAAAAATCAATATTCTTTTCATCGAATGATTATGTTTTATTGCCGTCGTTTTTCATAATAATTGGTATCAGAGCCCCGGTTCGGGTCTGAGGAAGAACGGTGGTCGGAGACGAAGTGAAGGTTTCAGCGATCGAGAAGTTCGACGTCACGGATTTTGGATACTGGAGGATGTAGATAGAAGATTCCCTCTATGGGAAGAAACTTCATCTTCTATTACTGTGAAAACGACCGGAGAAGATGAAAGAGGTTGATTGAAATCTGTTGGATCGACAGGTTCTGGGGGTTATTCGATTAACCCTATCGAGGTCCGTTGCTCACAATGTCATAAAGGATTTCGTCGAGGTTCAGCTTGTGCCTCGATTGTTAGAGATCGAGTCAAAGGCACTTTGACTCGATCTCCAACAGATCAAAGACAAGTGCCTCCTTTTTTTAAACTATGAGATTAATGATGCGTTTGAGACGGCTTGTGCTTATCCAGTAAGACACTTATCTGGAAACGCGGATCGCGGGGTTCGACCCGCGTTCCACGTTTTGTGTAAAAAACTAATTGTTTTTTTGGATAAGCTGCTCAAATGCAGTTTCCAAATGGTGAGGCGACATTTTCAAAACGCCTCCATAATGGATAAACTGCCACAAATGAAGCCTAAGTAAACTATTAATGCCAGATTGTTGCTCTAACAAGATGAACTCAACATGAATTATTATAACTATAACTCAATCTGAAAAAGTAACAATAAAATCAAACAAATAATATAATAAGATAAAATCACTTTCTCAATAACAAATCAATCCCTAAACTATAGGGGAGGTTCAGAATATACCACTGATCACACAATTGAAATAAAAATCAAAATTAATTTAAAAAAACCATAATTAGATCACATAGCTGGAAATAATTTACACAACTTTACATAATAGAACTAAAACAATCCCAAAAGCTAAACTAAAATAATCCCAGTTTTTTATTCAACTCTCACTTCCACTTGCAGAAATCAACAATGAAAACAAGTGACTGCAGTGCAAATGATTGCAAGGTTTTCCATCCTCTCAGAACTATGAAGTCTTCAAGAAAACTCATATATAGAAAAAGAGAGCTAAAGGTTAAGCACTTCTACCCTCTATAATCTATGATCACTGGATGAACATATATACTAAGCAGAGGGGAGTACAGACCATATATCCATAAATATACATACTGCACTTCAAACATCTATTTAATCTATATTTATATTGATATATGATCAATAAATCATTACTTGATCAAGCAAAAAGCTCATCAAGATAACCGTCCATTAGTTCAGAGATGGATTCAATGAAGGCAGACTCACCACCGTAAGGATGAATGGATTCCTTCACTCTGCGGATCATGCCCTCGATCTTCGATTCTTCCTTGAGGGTCTTCCTGCAGAGGATTGCCCCTATGTCGTAAGGAGAGAGCCCTCTTTCTGCACCTTTTTTGAGAAGCATGGTGCAGATTCGCAGAGTTCGGGAGCACAAAGGCGACAATTCCCAGCCCTTAGACCTGAGAAGTTTAATGTCTTCTTCGACGTCTAGCGATCTTATGTACTCGATGGTTTCGGCATTGTAAGGGATGCGAGCTTGAGGCCAGTCAAGCCACTCAAATGTGCAGTCCTCAAACTGCAGGAGGTGCAAAGAAAGGCAGGTGAATTTCATTATTTGGGTGTGAAACAATAAGTATGGAAAGGGTGAAACATGAATTGTGAAGACAAATAAAGACGCCTACTTTAGTTTCTTAATGTGAGTCAGGAAACTCAAAAGCAACAGGCATGCAAACAAACTGTTTCCTTTTGAGTCCTGAACCTACGCTCCTTATTCTCAATTCTAAGAGAAAGAACGAAGCTCCAAGACAGAACCGAGACAGATACCCATATTCTCATTATCGCAGACCAGGCGCACAAGACAAGTGTCAAAATACTCTCCTGACCATTTACATGGGACAATTTTAGCCTCATAATCTATAAAACTGTCAAATTACTCAGAATCTTTTAATGGCTGCTGAAATAGTCCGCAATAGTGGGACTGAAATAATCGTCAAATTTTATTTCATCCATATTAATTGTATTATTAAAATAAATAACTGCTTTGTATCATTTAAAATCTTAATATCTTCAAAATCTCAATCTAAGGAAGGTAATTAGTGAAACTATAAAAGCTAAGGGAGCTTACTAAACACCCGGAGTCCCTTATGCATTCTTCTCCACCATCATTAGGTGTCAGTGACCTTATCATTTGGGTCATTCTCCGCCAACAAAAAACTTCAAAATTTTGTTCTTCCATCTTGGCTAAAAAAGTTTTGGAGCTTTTACATACATAGCACCCAAAACTTTTATATTTACCTATCTAAGGGAATATCAAGAAGAGTACTATATCATATTATATATAAGGAAATTTATTAGCTCCGAATAAAAATTAATCTTCTATCCTCATTTTATCACATTCATTATATCACTCTCATTTTTGTCAAGCAGAAATTTGATTATCAATAATGACTTCTTATCAAGGTTTCAAAATAGAACCGAAAGAAAGGGATGTTCAAAATTTGAAGGTTGAACTAGGGGTTGAATCAAATGATATAATAAACATTAAAATAATAAAATATCTTATATAACTTAATAATAATACAATATGCATAGAATATGAGAAATATATTAAGAAATATAAATCATATACAAATATATCAAGAAGGTTGTTCCTTAGAGCTAAGAGTTTTCCCCAAAAATCTAATCAAAATATGTAATTGCTAAATACATAACAAAACAAAATTTTCATACCAAATAATATCAAAGTGAGAAATAAAATTTAACATTTTGCAAAAGCTTATATCCTACCTAGGCAACAAAGAAGGCAATTTTAAGTAGGATTGTGAATGCCGACAAACATCCGACAAAGGAATAGGGAATTGTAGAACGATTTCAAAGAACGCCTCATATGCAAATGGGTGGGGGTGAATGAAATCACACACAAGAAAGAGTTTGAAATTCTAGAATTTGGAGAAAGGGGTTGACGGTTCGGTATGTTGGGATACTTAATTTAACAAGTTTCATAACTTTAATTTTATATATAATAAAATTATATATTTGGATCATAGATTATTATCATTAATATTGTAAAATTTGAGCTGAATGGTTCGATGATTTGAGATCATTTTGACGAACCACTGGTCCTCATCGATTGAATGCAAAACTGATTTTTTAGGCTAGCCAAACTGAAGGCATGATCGGCTCATATTCAAACCAATCGATCCAATCTGTTCTAACTTTAAAAGCCTTGTTTATTATCAACAAAACTTTGAATCAAAGTACATAGCTAATCTATGTGGAATTTTTCAAATTATGTGGAAGTTTACAAATCTAAGACAACAGAATTATTATAAAATACATGAAAATTGATCCTAAATAAGCATAGAAAAGAATTTTCTGAGCAAAAATACCAAGAAAAACGTAGGCAATATCCATAATAAATCAACAAAATACTGAAAATAACAAAAATTGTAAACTTACATCCTCTGGAAGGCAATACCCATGATCGATGGGGACCAACACAATTCGGTTTTCTTCACCCTCCTTGCAAAATAAAATATTCCCAGCATGCCTATCTGCATTAGCCAATCGTATATCCAACACAGTGATCTTATGAACCTCCTCCAATGGAAAAGCTCGAGGACCCATATCCTCACAACTCCCACAATTCTTCACATACATCTGCATTGACCCAACCTTGAAATCTTGCGCAGCACCATCAAGCCTTTTCGAATGATTAAAACTGCCACTCAGGCAGCGAACCATCGCAGTTGGAGGAACGCCGGAGAAACCAAATTCATCACACATTGGTCTTCGGCGCCCGCCGATCGGATGGTCGAGCAGATAAGCTGCAACTTCCCGGAGCGCCCCCTCTCCAACTCGCGTCCCCTTCTTCAATCCAATTCCATCCAACGACACAGGAAATCCCCTTGGGTTGTTCTCCGCACTCGGCTCCTCATCAATCGGCTTGAAAACCGCTACAAATTCTTGACCTGATGCGTCCCGCAAAAAGTATGCACCGCCCGCACCTTGGGAGGACATCACTGGGGGATTCCCCCTCTCTAGTCCAGCCAGTGCAGATTGAATGAGGTTCTTGATTACGGGTGATAACACAATATTAGGGTTGACAACAAATGGCTGAATCAAAGCCTCCCTTTTCACTGTTTTCTTGCCTCTTCCTCCAACAGCTGCAAATGGAGCCAATATCGAAAGCTTCAAGTTTTTGTCAATCGGTTTACTCCTGACTGCAGCGCACTTGCGCACGATCAAATGAATCACGGCATTATTAGTCTTACAGATATCCTGAATCAACAAGTAGTCATCGAGCTCCTTGTCATCATGGCATAGCTTTTGGCTATCAAGATCAACGAGTTCCTTGCCCCTCTTGGCAATATGTTGCTTGACATAAGCGACCGTATGGTTTCTTTCAATATGGAATTCCAATTTTTTGCCGCAAACAGTCTTCACGGTAATAATCCCAAGATCAGAAATTCGGATGACGAGGTGAAGCAAGCTGCCATCCGAAACGCGATAGTCCTTTACAAGGCAATCGTTCCTCGAAAGCTCCCGACTATCGAAAACAAGTTTCTGCTTCTTAATGATGAAACTCTTGCTTCTTTGAATGCAGAGCTTAACAGAGGAGATGGAGTCCGATTCGAAGATCGGCATGGGGATCGCGGAAGAACCAGGTACCGCAAGGTAAACAAGAATGGGCTCTGGGTGGCAAAGAGCCGACCGTTTGAAGAAGGAGAGAGCAGAATCATATCCAATTGGATTGAGTGCGATCCCAGCCAACGCCATTGCTCTGCTCCAATTAAAAACCTAGGCTTGCCCTCGGCTGCCCCTCCCTCACAGGGATCAGCTCCGGCGGAAACAAGAAGCAAACGAGGGCAATGTCCTACACTACAACATGGAATCCATCAAGAAGTTGGATTCCCTAAATCTAACACAAAAAAAGGGTACAATCAAAACCTGGAAGCGATATCGAACTGAATCCTCGGCTCCTTTACGAGTTAAATCAATTCGAGTACAGAACCGAGGAAAGATGGATTCAAGAACTAAAAAGAGGGGGAAAAAATTGGTCTGAAAGAAGGGGATGGGGAATGGATTGTTATCAAATTGAGTGGTGAAGGAAGATATACCACACCAGTGAGCTAATATCGGGAGATAAAAATAGCAGTTTGAAAAGATCAAAGTGAGAAGGGATTGAATCAAGTTAGGGTTTCTGTTATCCTCTTCCTTCGCTCGTCTTTAGTCTACTGATCGCCGACCGATCTGAGTTGCGGAGTTTCCGTTCTACTTCACAACAACATTACTTCTTCCGCTGGAGGAAAATGGGGGGCGAGATCAACGCCGCTGCGCTGATTCAAATTTTATCCATTTTATTGTTATTATTTTCTTAAAATAGTGTAGATATGTAAATACATAAGAGTTTTGTGCTAGGTGTGTAAATTTCCCAAAATTATATCATCCACTTTTGTTTTTCTAATAAGTTTAGCTTATTCGCGTTACCTTTTTTAATTTGATAATAATTATCAAGAGAAAAGTGCAAAAAAAAAATTATATAGCTTTATAATATGTATTTTTAACTATCTAATTTTACTTTAAAAATAGTATACCATTTGTCAAAAGCATGTGTCAAAATATCTCTTCTTAAAATAAGTTGACCTTTTTGATATATATATATATTAAAAGGAATGATCGGAGGCTATTAGAGGACCTCCGACATCCTTAAATGTGCTAAATATTCGAATACCATACTTTACACACAGGAGGTCACAAACCAAATAAAATGAGTAGTATAACATAAATGATATTTCTTTTGCATATTAAGTTTCAGGGTCCACATGATTAATACATAAATACATACACTTAATTTTGATCATTAATGTGATTAGTTCTATGATCATTCTAGAATTATTTCAAATATTAATTCATTCTTTCTATATATATATATATAGACACACACATACATATACATATATATTCAATTTTAACATTATCTTAATGATTTATATCATGCTCTTCAAACCAATTAGCATGATACTTTAACATTCTCTCTCTCTCTCTCTATCAATCTACATTTTCATTTCTTGTCTTAGCACAAAAATCATATTATAATTAATCATTCTTAGTTAAGTTTAAAATTGATTCTTTAGACATATAAAATATTTCCTATTCCATATTAGAGTTGTATACTTGAATAATTTATGGTCTCAAGATTCTATGTTTGATACAAACTTATCTAATTTGACAAAAGCTCAACAATTTTAATAGGAACTCATCAAATATGACATATACTAACCAAGTTCGAAATGAACTCTTTAGGTACAACACCGATAAGTATTAATCTGGTTTAGCACATAATAATTAGATCTAGAATATATTCACGTGATCAGTTGTGAACTCATTAGAATCACGATGCATTTGCTAGCTCACTCGACCCCATGAAGTCAATTAGACATGCTCATTTAAATATGTCTACATGACTACTCAAAGCATGCAAAGTTGACTAGTGACTTAATACATGTATGCCCTATATTTGAAAATTTTTAATTTATATCAAATGTCATTAAGGGAATATATTCGGAGTATCTTCATGTTATGAAAACAATGATTAGGTCACATTTAATAATTTATATTTTTTCATTTAATCAATGTTCTTATATGGCCTAGCATCTACCTCCACCTATAAATAAGGGGGTAAGAAGAAATGTATGCAGACAAAATTGATTGTATTGATCTCTTAATTTTTTGGCAATGTAAAAATATAAAAGTATTCTTTCATGTCTTGCATCTTTCTCTCTTTCTCTTCTCTCTTCATCTTTTTGTCTCTATTTTCTTAGTCAATACTATAAGTAACATTCAAATATAACTAATGCATTTAATTTGATTCAAAATTTTAAATATTTTACTAAAGTACACTCTTAGAATAATCTAAATTTTCTTTGACGTGCAACATAAGAAATCGATAATCCATTGCAACCGCAGAGCTAGATACTATTTAATTTAAATGTATCTTAATGGCAAAAAAAAAAAAAAAACCTTAATTAAATGATACTGCATTGTATCTCTGTCCTTTACTTGAAAATACTCATAAAATGTAATATTCATTGCCTAACAATACTCAGTAAACTCGATATTCGTTATTTGATAATCTCAGTGAGCAAGATATTCATTATTCTGCAATGCTTTAGGAGCTAGATAATCATTATAGCTACTCGATAAACTTGGTTTTTATTATTTGAAGATTATCATTGATTTTGGTATTTTGGAAATTTTTATCCAACAAAAGGAAGATTAATTACTTAGTTGAATGAAAATAGTTAAAATTGTGCAATTAAATCAAGTGTCTTATTCTATTGTATACCATTTAAACACACAGTCTATTCTTAGAGTATGGACTTTCATTAATATCAATATTTGGTAGCTTCCCCTAAATCCCTAATGAAGAAAAAAAGTGTTGGCAAAATATGAGACCCATCCAAAAATATCATTTGCTTAAGTATATACATAAAGAAAGGAAAGGGTGGGTAAGACTTGAGGGAAGTATTTTATAGAAGTTATTCACATTCTCATATATTAATTGCTCAACATAATAATTCAGCCAAATAGCTTTGAGAATATACATAGCTTAACATTATATTACTAAAAATATTCAAAGAGGACAAAAATGAACTATAAATAAATGAGTATTTTTGAATTAATACATTTTTATTGGAAAAAAATCATTAAAAATGAGTGAAAGGAATAATTAGCTTGCTTATTAATCTATTTTTTTTAAAGTCATTAATTTATTTTTAAAAATTATTAAATTTGTTGGCTAAATATATCATTTTGGGAAATTAGTAGTTCAACTACTAACTTATTTTGATAAATCTATATATTTGTTACTAGCTCATTAGCAAGGACATCAATGAGATCACTTATAAAGGTTGTTGACTAGTGCTTGCATCAAGATTCTCCAATCATCTTACTCTAGTTCAAATTTCATCATTTTGGCAAGTAAATTATTCTTTTTTAATTAATCATTTTTATCATTTCATTTGAAAGATGCAAGGTAGCTCTTAATTGGGCTTGTCCTTAACCCTCACTATAAGGAGATTTTAAAAAAGTTCACCACTTAATGCACCAAAAATAAGTCACAAAGAAAGAAAAAGATGATGAAGTAGAGCAGCATGGCTTAAGGAACACACCACCTATATAATTTTGAAGATTTCCTTTTTTACATGATTTAATAAAACATTAAGAGTAATATATTATTTTTAAAAAATAAAATTATCATTATGTAATAGATTCAGTCACTAAATAACATAATTAAAATTGATAGGTCAATGCAAACAAAGATGTTTTTTCCCATTCAATTAAGGAGGACATGATTTACTTTATTTTGGGTTACATGTTCTCTATATAAGCAAATCTCTATAGTTAATTACATATTAAAAGAGCCAATCTTCTAAGAAAACACTCAATTAAAATACTGACTCTTTTATTTTTATCGATTTCAAAATTTGGAATTTTAAGATAGTTATTCTAGATTTTCAATTAGAATAAAATTAAAGTTTTAGGATAATGATAATTATCAGAGACCAAAAAAAGAGGAGTTGAAAGTACTAGATAATGAGGAGCTAAATAATATCTCAAATTATCATTTAGTTAGGCTTTATATTTTAAAAATTGAGATTAATTTTGCATTTGAGTCATCTTTTTATTAGAATGCTTGTACTTATATCTTAATAGTATAGGACCATGATAAGTCTTAGGAAATAGGGCTTTATGTCATAGCAAAGAGAAACAAAGTGTCTCAGA
>NEWO01000332.1:472768-492182 GCA_003013225.1 Phalaenopsis aphrodite | reverse complement strand
CGGCTCGAAAAAAAAAAATATATATACAACTTTTTATATAACAATATATTATATATATTATTTATATAATAATATATTATATATATTTATGTCTAAGTTTAAATCATAACTTCTCATGTGACAATGTGGTTAGTGTCTTTTTTTGTATATAATCGCACACTTTACATCTATTTTTCTCAATTTTAGTTTAACGAGCTAATTTTGAGCCGAACACGAGCCGAACACGAACACGAATATTTAAATCGAGCCGAACACGAACACACTGTTCACGAGCCGATTTCGAACACGACCTATTTCGAACGAGCCGAACACGAGCCTAGCCTGAGCTCGCTCAAGCTCGGCTCGTTTACAGCCCTATAATCAACAACAGAAAATTCAGGCAAGGAATTAAAAGTCTTTGGTTAGAGAAATCCTTCCATATTTTAACTTAAAGATATGAAGAAAAAAAAAAAAAGAAATCGAGAAGAACATAAGCATTACTTGTTAATCCACTTCTTCTTCATCAACTTCAGATTTCATTACAAAGATGGGAAATGCCGTTGCTATATCCCTGAAAGCAGGCATTTCACAAATTAGCAAGTTCATGTGAAAATTTCAAGCCAGACCAATATTTTCTGGCTGATAAATCACTCGTTCTCTGTTGAAATTAAAACTTGTACTAGTTATAGGTAAGAAGATTTATGTGTTATGAAATCAGCATAACTTAAGATTGCTAGAAGATGAAGATTAAGGATTGCATGTGCCAAAAGTGTTTTATATAACGACCTTTGAGTTTAGGCCAACAACTATGAGCCAAGAAGACTGTAATCTATTAGATAGGGAAGCATTTGAAGATGTATGCCTGTCAATGGCAAAGAATGTTGCCTTGATGAGCTTTCAATGGTAAAAAGATGGATTTAATGAGAGTTTTTTAGTTTTGAGATGGATGAAGGTGCTTTTGTGATTGACACATATCAGAAAGTCGGATTGATTGTGACAATTTTCAATAGTTCATGCGTGTCTATGAAGCTGAATCTAAATGATATCCTTGACTTGATATTCAGTGAGGCCATCAGGAGACTAGAATCAGGTGAAGCTTCTTTTGTTGCTGTAAACCTTCAGAGAAAAGTACGAAGTGCAAGAAGAGACAACATTAGAGATGGATCTAAATCTCAACAGAAGAACATATACAAAATTCACAAGCATGCGTACTTACGATGTATCAAGACTAGCCATACGATGAGATATAGTTTGCAGCGGAATGGTGGGTGGAGTTTAAACCAAATGGAAGAATGCATGAATGTTGCAAGTGACGAGATCTATGATGCACTAGTCCATGATCGAGATATTCTTATAAAATATTCAATGCTAAATGTAGTCCTTCTTTTCAACTAACTTCATATAACGTAATTATTCTATAAAAGATTGCAGGAATGTTAATCCTGGCAATGGTAAACCCCTCAATGTTGTGGGAGTTGGCAGTGTACAAATCAATAGAAACTTGATCTCAATTAGGCTGATTTTTAAAAAAGATTGCAATTATATACTTATAATTGGAAGATAGCCAAGGATGCCTTGGTGATAGCATATAAAAGAAAGGATGACACCATGTACATGGCATCAAACACCAAAATAATAAAAGTGACTATTAAATCTTTTGCCGATGAATTTGGAGAACAATGGAACAATGCTAAAAAAAGTTTTTGTGAAGCAGGATCTTCCAAAAGGTAGACTGGTGTTGCAAAGCAAATGGAATATCAGGATTAAAAAGTAGCATGATTTTATAATAAATGTAATGGTAAAGGCTAATAGATTTATCATTGATGGCAGGAGAAACTATAAAGCATTAGTTGACAACCCTTATAAATGATTGAGAGGGATTGCAACAAAAAGATGATCTCTTAAGACAATGTATCAGACCAAGTAAAAGATTATTAAGAAATGCAGATAATTTCCTCTTAACTCCTACAAGTTTCTTAACTGCCACTCTACACCTACCCCCTACAAGTTTGTTACCTACCATCCTCTACCCAACCTTAACAATTATATTACGTATCACCCTCTATCAATTATACAACTATCCCTTAAATACTCGCAACCTACTACCTCTATGCATTATATAAGTAGATGGTTGCCAGGTGTTGAATTGCATTACTCATTTGCCTTCTTAATCCAATCAAGTGTAACATTAAAAATTTTGCTCACACCAGAGATTAATTACAGCTTTACAATGTGGTGATAGGGCGCCTATTTTCTTGACAATAGTTTATTTTTTCAATTAGAACTCGTTCAAGATCATTTAATTAACTAATTGAACAAATACAAATATTTTTTATACATGCTCCATTCATAAATTAATATGTTTGAATGCTTGGTGCCTCATTAATTTATAAATAATAATATCTACAACTCTTGAACAATCTCCTTAAAAAGTTTGATTAAGTTTTGATAATATGCTCATTTATGATGGATTATAAATTTATGTAATATATGGTTATTTGGAAGTCATATTTTTTCTATATTAGGTTGCTTTTGTTCATAAACACAAGCTACTAGTTTATACATGTTAAAATGATTGTTTATTCAATAGTTCATTGAATTAAAATCTCATTTTTTAAATACAAAAAATGCTCTTTAATAGACTTCTTAATGCTACTTGATAGTGTTGTTATTTAATAGGCTCAATAAAGTTTGATTGGTTGTTAACAATGGAGTAATAGATAAGGCTTTATTAGATTTTACTTGGGGACCCATGTGCATTGTTAAAATTTAGCAAATTTATGTGAATGACTACAAGATTCATACAAGATCCTGGTTAGAAGGGAAAAAGACTTATAATTCTGGCATTTGTGTTAAAGCAAATAATAACTCAGATGATGATATAGATTACTATGGTATTCTCGAAGAAATTGTTGAAAAATATTATCCCAACTCTATTGGTGGGAGTGTATTCTTGTTAAACAGTGGCTTGTTCGACCATGCTCCTAATCCCAGAACAAGGGTTATCCAACCATATAATACCGTATACTTAGAAGTGAATAAGAGACGAGATAAATTTGATCCACTCATTTTAGCAAGACAAGCAAGTTAGATATTTTATCTTTCATATCCTCATAGAATAAGAGACAAAGTATAGTAGACAATAGTCATAGCCGATAAACCAACAATGACTATTGATATTAAGAATTCCATTAAACAAACTCACAACAATTAGAAATGATAGATTCATCCATTCCACTTGACACTATTGATGAATGGGTAAATTTAGTGGAAGTGGATGACGAATACGAAGAAATTGATATTGATAAGCATGATTTTGGTGATGGTTTGGATTAAGTAATTTTAACTACATCATCAAGTTATTCATCAAAGGAGGTTAACAAATTTGTGTAAGTGTTGTTTTTTTTACTTTGTACTTTTGTACTTTCAGTTTTAGTAGTATGTAGAATGCACTTTACAGTTTTTTCTTTTGTTTACGACATACTTTTATTTTTTTCAATTTCAGTAGTCTACAAGTAGTAATCTTTTGCTTATCTATGCCGATGTTAGTTGGGATGCCCTTTAACTTCCATGAAAAATACAAGTTGTGATGACCTTTACAATCCATGGAAAATGCATGTTGTGATGTCCTTACATTCCATGAAAAACACAAATTGTGATGCCTACTTACATTTCATAAAAAATGAAAGTTGTGATGTCCTTTACATTCTATGAAAAATGCATGTTATAATGATCTGGACATTCCTTCAAAATGCAAGTTATGATGACCCTTTACATTCCATGAAAAATGAACCCATCTTGGGCTTGCATGTATAGGGTTGGATGTTCTTACCACCATCAGCCACTACACTAGCACCACCACAAGCTACAACACCACGACTGCCACCAACCACAACACCACCACTACCACCACTCGAGGCAATGACACCACCACAGACACCAGCTATGACCACGACACACCAGCACCGTCAGCATCAACTGCTATTGATGCGCCATCAAGTTTGAGCAGCACGAGGAGCCATCATCAACTAAGGGTAGTGTGTAAGACGTAAGTTTCAATTTAATGCTGACAATGCGACCTTATATTTATTTTATTTAATAGTGAACTAATTACAAGTTATTTTTAGATTTACTCCCCCCTACACAGGCCATCCATTCCATAAGAAATATAATTTGGAGCAAGTACGACCACCTGCACATATTCTAGAAGGAGATCCCGATCATAGTTCGGGATATGTGGTTTGGTGAGTTTAAGGTAAAAACCGAACACAATAATTACTTTTATGTATTTAATTTTTAGGAATCTAACAATTTCTAATTCAATTTACAAAAACAATGGTCCTTGCCCTTCAAGGAGGAGGCACACAACCCCAGGAACTTCAAGCACAAGGGGGGCGATTGTCTGCGAGGCCAATTTTGTGATATACAATGGACACGCGAACACCCTTTGTGGTTGGGCGAGTATGTGTTTGCCACATCACTCAGGGTTTAGGACTCTCCTGAGTATCAGAGGTAGAGGAAGTAAACAAAACTGAATCGTCGCTCTGATTGTGGAGGAATGGGGGCCTCAAAGCACATCGGTGGAGCCCTCCCACATACAAAGTACAAGAGGAGGTTGGTAAGACTTTTTTTTGCATTAAATCTTATTTTACAATAAATGTATGCTAACTATTTCATCACACTAGCAGACACTGGAGCAAGGACAAGAGCCAACTGCTACAAAGTTACATGAGTGCACCCATAGGAGGCAGTCAGATCAGCCTTGGGTGCACAAAAAATCACAGGAGATCAGGTAATTCACAAGATTAATAAGTATAAAATACAAAAAATATTAAAATTTAGTTAGTCTCTCACTTTCATTTATCACATGTTTTGTAGTAGGCCTTCCTAAGGCTCAAGGAGAGATGATCTCAGCAGTCGGTATGTGGTTCGAGTAAATCTCACGATCCTTCTAAGTACGACCTCTCGAGGGAGGCTGTTGGCGGGAAGAAGAAGGGTAGGGTATACGAGTTGGGGTTCCAGGAACCGACCTATGATGCCTGCCTAGCCTTTAGCACATCAGATGCATCCACTTCCACTTCGCAGAAAGAAGAGATGTGTAGCAAGAGGGTAGAGAATGAAGCTGTGTTGCGTTCATAACTGCAGAAAGAGAAGGAGTCAGTGCAGGATGAGGGTGAGGATGATGATGATGAGAAGAGGACAAAGACAATGAGGAGGAGGATTGTGGTTTATTATTAGCAAACATAAATTTTATTTTAGAGTTGTACATTTTATTTATTTTAATTCAATTATTTTTCTATCATTTTTGCATATGATTTATGAGTTAATTAGTTTTGTTATTTTATTATAATTTGTTTTAATTGATCTGTTACGATTGCATGCTTGTAGATTGTAGATTGTAGTGTTTAAAGAGGGCTTTATATTTTTTTTTCTGATCGTACAAGTTTGCCGACGATTTTATGACAATTTATTGAACAAGCGACAATTTTTCGATGGTTTATTGAATAATCAATGTCTGGGCAAAGTGCTGCACTTATGCTACAAATAGAGCCGCCAGTAAATTCTTACGGTTAACATATAGTTTGGTTACAGTTTATCAACAAAACTACGATACTTTTCTGACGAAACCGGAACACTTTTCATATGGGCAGTTTCATCAATTATATAACTGACGGTCAAACTACAGTCAAATATGACATGTTTTTAAATCTATAGCGATGATTTTGGTGTATCGATTAACCATCAGTTAATGTAAACAGTCGTTAAATTTGTCGGTAATTGAATTACCAATTACCGGTAAGCATTTTTGCTACGTCACCTTTATCAGAGCTAAATCATTGGTAAATGAACATCTATGGCTAACACAACAATGAAAAGTTGTGATTCCTCATGAAAACAATACAAGGAAATAAATTATTCATGAAAACTACAAAATCACATCCCATAAAACATAGGGGCGCGAAAGAAAGTTTAGTTATGGATGATAGAAAAAGCATTGAAAAAAAATCCCATCAAAACTATTGTTGCAAGGAAAACTGAAAAGTAAACATTTACAAAATGATTTGTTTCCTCTTCCACAGTAGCCAACTCCTCTCAAACAATAATCTCTAAAAAATTATAAGAAAATACAAAATGAAAAAGGTGGAAAACACCCTCAATTTTGGTGCTCAAACTGTCTTCTCTCATCCAAATGCCAAGAAGAAGCCAAAAATCCTCGTTTCTCATGACATATTTTGATAGTTTGGTTTGCATTATGGATCCAAAATAAGCATCCAAGCTTTCCAAATCTGTTAATAGGTCTAAAATCGACAAGAAATCTCACAAAATATGAGTTCTAGATGTCCGATGTCGTGGTCACGTTTGACCTTGGTGCGGTTACGTTTGACCCCGATGTGGTCACGCCCAAAACATGCATGGTTACGTTCCGATCAGGTATGGTCATGCCAGAGAAAACTATATGGTGCTTTTGGACCCTATTTTGCTTGCTCAACACCTATAACCTGCACAATATCAAGGAAAAGCTTTTGTAACTGTAAATCTATGATAAATAAGTAAAAATAGTATGTAAAATGTGAGAAAAAATGCATGTGAAATCACGTAGAGTTGACTCGTGTCAATACCCCCAAAGTTACTATATTATTTGTCCACAAGTAATCACATAACTCAGGTTGGATTTAATGAAGATACTAGTTAATCCTGTAGGTTTCAAATGTTTCCATACGTTTATCAAATCTAAATAAAAGTGTTTAAATGTCAATGTAGATTAATTATCTTTAATGGTTAATAACATGACATTTCCTTAATTTCCTTTATTCTTATTCTTAAGAAAATCATATATATCATCAAATTGATGCGATATTAGTGGATTATAGCCTCTTTCACTAACCTCGAATGTTTCTAATGCAATATTAGTGGATTATAGCCAACTTAATATTACTTAACTCCTCATTTGAAGATAACTAAAAATGGATTTTATTAGTGAATCATGGAAAAGTTTTATTACTTAAGTCCAACCCGATGCCCTTCTTGCTTCTCTTACGTTGAATAGTTTTTTGTCAACTTCAAGGTTCTCCTCATGGGGTTTTTACATTTTGCTTTTTTCCTTTTTCTTATTTTTCTTTTTCTTTATATTTTTCCTAAGAATTACTATATCTAGTTGACAACATTTCCTTTTTGATTTTAAATAATGTGAAGGGTAGTATTCTTAAGTGGTAAAACTCTAACACTTAATATTTTAGCACCACATCATTTAGGTTATCTTTTCAGTTAAAACTTAAGCTAATGTTTGTTGGCATTAATTTTTGATGTCATGAGTATAAGGTGTCCACCTGTATGACTCGGGATAGTCTACGACTATAATATCCGATAGTTTAGACACCCACCTGGGATCTTTCGGCGCGTGTTGAGGGACACGTAGCCAATGTCATTTTGCTAGGCTATGAATTTCTCTTAGGTGAAAGTCGGTCGGCATTTGGCACGTCAAAAGTCTCTGATCGGGGCGAAAAATATTATGTGGTGCGTCGCGCGCGATTTTGACTTAAATTGACCCGATCACCGGCAAAATTGTCTAGACGACCCCATATGATGAAATGGACCCCGCCACTATGTCTGGAACGTCGATTTCACTTATGGGGGATGCCATTTCGCTACGGCTTCACGGGCGGGATGAAAATGCGCAAATTATCGTTTTGGGCTCGATAGTCGAAAAAGTGATCCAAATGACCCCGAAAGACGAAACGGACTGCGCCAACGCGTCCGGAACATCGGCTTTAGTCAGGAAGGACACCCACTTTGCGGCGAGGACGCGCGCAAGTGGAGAATATGCCAACGATAATTATATAATAATAATTAATATAATATAACGTAATATATTATATATTATATATTTTTATTATATACGTATATATATATATAAGCAAAAAAAAAAAAAAAAGACTCCCTCTCTCCTCTATTCTCACGCCAACAGCCAGCCGCCAACCACTAGCCGTCGCGCCTTGCTTCCTCCTTCGTGCCCGAGCCCGCCGGCGACCCTCCTTCAGCCGCAGGCCGAGCCACGCCACCTCTTCAGCCTCGCGAATTGGAGCCGCTTTTTCCTTGCCGGCAGTCTCGGCTGGCCTCGCCAGTGGCCGTAACTCCTACTGGCGACCGGAGCCGCATCGCCTCCCTTCTCCTTTCTCGCGAACGGGTAGCAAGGTCTCCCCGCCGGCAAGCAACTCAGAATTGTTCCCTGTCTCGACTTGGTGTCATCCTAGGTGACCTTCTCCTCTCTCGTCGCCGGCGAGGATCGTCGGAGTTCCTTGCTCTAGCTGCTGGCCTATTTACTTGCCTCCATATCTCCCAGCCGGTGAGCACCTACAAAGATCCAAAAATCCGTATTTTTCTTCTCTTATCCGAGGCCATGGATGCAGATGGGGTGAGCTCAATTGTTTTGGTAAAATTCTTGCTCTAAATCCTCTATTATATGTCATAAATTTAATTCATGGATATAAAATCTTGTCACATTAATGCTTTAATTTGTAGAATTCCAAGGCATTGAGGATTAAGCTAAATCAAAACTATTATCTTATGGATTTGTCTCACTTTGATTTAGCTAATGTGGATTTTTTTTTGTAATTTTCAAATAAACAAATGCAGATCTTTTGTTTTCTAAAAATACTTAGAAGTTGGCTAACATTTCTTAATCTCTCCTTTTTTTGAGGAACAATGTAGATGAGCTTGATGCATCTAATCCTCATGCAAAGTCCCTGCGTTTCCTAACGGGGTAGCCTGGGCATGCCTCGACACATCCAACCCCTATCGTGAAGGTACATGTTGATCGTATAATCACAATGTTATGATCATTTATTCTGAGTACTTTGTATACCTCACAGTCTCTTATGTCTTTTTGTTGTTGTGTGCACGTTTTACGAGGCACATCGGAGCATGTATTAGGCGCCGACGAGCTCGGAGCAAGCAAAGAAACACGTCTGCAACCGTCACGGTGGTGAGACTTTCTATCTCCTAGCCAACCTTAAGAATACTGGAGTCTAGGCGTGTGAGTTCGATCGCCTATACGGGGTGTGTGCGCCGGCGTGGGTCGGTGCGACGACGTGCCTGCGTTATGGATCGTTGGTTTTCCTAGAACCAGCTTTTAGGTTAGGACTTCCTGTGCGTGGCCAAATTCCCCTCGTAGAGCCGAGTGTCTCCTCTCTTGTTGTGGGCCTTAGCACAAGTCCCTATGTGTCGAAGTCCCTCACTCCCCCTTGCTTTGGATTCCTCAGCTTTACTTGGAGAAGTTGGGAGGTTGGACTTGACAAAGCGATAAAAGTTACTTCGCTCCGACCGGCCGCCCCGACCCGAGGAGCATTTCACTTCGCTCCGATAGGTCGCTCAGGCTCGGTGAGCGTCTCACTTTGGTTCGCTCCGGCCACCACGACTCGGTCGACCGATCACTTGCATGTTTGTTTGTTTTTTTTTGTATTATATCAAATGCTTGCCTACTTGCATGTTGCACCATATGTGTTTGCATTTGCATTTACATCCACGACATGCCCACTTTTTCCTGAGTCACTACCTCACTGTACACTCATCACTTTTGTCACATGACTGATTGCATTTGCATTTGCATGTTTGCATGAATAACAAGACAAGCTCGTTAGGAGAGTGACCCCGTTTTGGTCGCGATGCCTTAACGAGCATTGCTTGTTGGGTTGATCCCGGTGAGCAATGCGAGTTAAGTAATCGTGATTGACACTAGTATGACTGTGCTAAAGATCTAATAGATCTAACTCGTGTCACCCCTCTTAGTGACACCCTTTAGATTCTTCAGATCTTTAGGATGGGGCCGGTATGACGACCCAATCAAAGTCATACTATACCCAGACCTACCTCGCACTTAGATACTAGGCTGATGCGTTTTTCGTTAGATGATGTACTAGGCTAGGATTTAGGGTGCTAGGTAGTCTTTTTGATGCCTGACTATTGTTCTTTGCTGGTTTGGTTGCCCTAGTCAGATATCTTTCTTTTGCATTATGCTTGTGTTGTGCCTGCATGCTGCATATGCGTGGTAGTATGTTAGGACGTTCTTCTGCAGGGAGTCATGTCTATTTATTTGCACACACACAGGTACCGCTATAGGCGGAGCAAGTAATGATTTCTGACCCTTCTGCTTGCATGTGCTATTAGCTCCTCCACTTTTAAGGCATGACTCATGATACATTATTTGCATGTGAGCTTTCCCGCTGACACTTGTTTTCATGCAGGATTGAGTCTTTTATTTTCATATGTACTTTTTAGAGTCTAGGAGTCCTGTAGCAGAAATAAGATACGGGCGCGGGTTCCAAGACGTCTAGCGCAGGAACCACGTGGAGGTGACCAAGAGCTGATGCTCGTGCCCCGTATCTTAATTCTGCATTTTATGTTGATGTATAAAATTAGGACCGGACGTGTATATGTGGAGTCCGTCTGCCCTCTTTTCTTTCTGGGATATGTTGCTGACCCTACTGCACCGACCTTTTATTATTTTGATTTGACTTGTTTTGTTTTTTGCATCATATTGCATGTTTGCACTTGCATGTGTTTTTCTTGTTTCTTTCTGCAGTTTATCTGAGATTTCACGGTATAATCTAGGCTCATTAAGGACCCTAAAATTGTAATTTTCTACACAATCCTAAATAAAATATTCTAGATAATTAAAATTTAGGATTAAAATATTCAGGATTTAAAAATTGCAACATTTACTTTCCTGCATATACTAATAGGGCCTCCACAATACTTAAGGACCGCTCTAGATAATTGCGTTCCTATTTGCATGTCCCGGGGAGGAGTCCCCGTGTTTCTCCTACCTGACTGGCCCAACATACCTCTTTATAGATGGTTGTCTAGTGCGCCTAGGGTGTTAGAAGGCTCCTTGCCCAGACAGGGTGTAAGTCTTTTTGTTTAGAGTGTTTCTAGTTTTGTAGCTGAACCTCCATTTTCTTTTCCTTCCTTAGGCATCCTTTCCACTGTGGCCGGTATAAGTCCCACCTCTTGGAGCTCCAGCTTTTAGTCATAGGATATAATTTCTTTCCTTTGACCTTTAGGGCTACCGAGGTTCCCGTGGACGACGCAATTCACAGATTGCTGACCGGGGATCTCAGGACGTGTTGGGTCGACTACCTTCAGGACTAGGTAGACTTAGGTTCCTGATAACTGTGGATGATGGGTCCGTGGCACTCCGACCCAGTTACCTCTACCTTTTAGGATCACTCTACCTTCCTCTTTGTTGAGCGCCTTTGAGCCCTGTCGCTTATTGACTTCGTTGATATCATTTTGACGGCCCGATACCGACGAGCTGCCGCCCATTTGGGATACGACGATTTGTCCTCTGCCCTTATGACCCAGACGTGCTTTGATGTGTTTGGATATCCCCGTCAAGATGATTTAGGTTATTCCGTGGGCCCCGTGTGTCGATGAGCCGCTACCCATTCGGGATGTGAGAAACTCACTCTCTACCCGATGACTTAGCGCGAGCTTTGAAGCAACGAGACTGTTTCCCACACGAAATAACCTTCCTTTGAATACCTATTACCCCAGGTTCACAATAATCTAAGCGAAACTCCTTTTATCGAGAATATTCTTGGGTACCCCCCAAGATGTAATTAATCAAATGGAATACGTCCCCTTGGGAGTGCTTTTGACCCCAGAACAGGCACCTACACCTGAATCTCTAGTTATGGGTAGCCTACATAGGTATTCTTTCGCGGATATTGGTTTAAAGTGCTTTCACCCGATCTTGTTTGGGCGGACACTCTTAACCTATCATTGCGAGGTTTACCGCACGTAGGCTCTTCACGTTTTGTGTTTTCTCTTGTTTGTCGTTTTATCTTATGTTCCTTTTTATTCGGTTCCTCTCATCTTCGAATCATTGATTTGATTCGAGAGGAAGATTTATTCGAATAGGGGGAAATATACGACGATTGACAAACTGACGACTCCTTCTAAAATAAAAAAGAGAAAAACAAATGAAAACAATGTTAACATGATTAAAATGACCTAAAAAGGGTTGAAAATTCTTAGTTTGCTACTTAACGCTTAAATCACACCTTTTAATCATCTATGAGTCATTTTAAGTAAAGTCCGATGAGTTCTAAATCTTGCTATTAACCCATTAAAGTAAATCTTTCTAAATGAAATTTAGCTACTTTACTATACGATGATAAACAAGTTGAAATAAATCAGTATTCATAACAGGAGTGGCCAATTTTAATTTTAGTTCTCTTCTAAGTTATGTAAGTTATATTTCAGGTTCATAACAAGGTATATTTTTTCCCCAAACTTGTTTTTTTCCATCTCATATGTAGCATGAAGTAGCATAATAAATAAAAAATAGGTAAGTGCAAGAAATAATAAATATATGGTCACAAGGGCTCAGAAAAATTAGTGCACAACATATGTAATAATGTATGAATCGGAAAATAGTTCAAAAATTTGGGAGTTCTAGATTCTTACCTTACTATCAAGGGAAAACAACTTTGTAGAGGGACAATAATCAAAAGCGATCCAAATGAAAATTTAAAGCAATTTTCAAGCAAATTTCAAAGTAAATCTCAAAAATAAATTTCAAAACAAAAGTAGAAAGTAAATGCTCCGCATGCTCAACACATCAGATAATGCTTGGACTGCTCCTAAGACAACGTTTGATTTAACGTCCTCAGCATAAAGATAAAGGCTTCCTTCATGATCAAATTTTCAATTTAGTAATCCTCGATCAATTAATTAATCTTTTGCTGATCTTGAGTTTTTAATAAATCCTCAAATTTTAGTTTTTCTTGCAACTTTTCCTTCTCGATTCTATAACAATCATCGTTAGGGTATGTAGGGGATTAGTTAAGATTATCATTCCCGAGAGTTCTTTCAAAATCTAGAATTCTCCATATTAATTTCCCTTTTTTTAGATCAATATTTTCTCCGATAGTTGCAAGAACCCATAAGCTAATTCAAGGTCTCTTAAATTTTGGGTTGAGTTCTCTCTAGTTTTTTTTTAGGTTTAGGGTTTTGCTCCATTAGTTTACTCTCCTAACTAGGGCTTTCTTCAAATTCCTTCTCTTGGAGCACTCTTATGGGTGGTACTATATGCTTAACTATCTCCCGCACAATGCAAGAGGGAATCTTGAAAAGAATAGCATGTTCTTCTTCAGTTATTTTCCTACCAAATTCTTTTAACTCAACTTGCTTTTCAGGGACCACTTTTTCAAATTCAAAGTTATGGCTCTCCACTACATTTGGCATCTTTTGAGTTTCTAGGCTAACTAACTGCTCCATTTTATTTTTTAAGTTTTGTAATACGACAGTTTGGCTTTATAATTGGGTGCTCTCCCATTGTTGGTTGTCTACATGAGGGTTATTATTATTCTAATTGATTGGGTAGGTCCACCAACTTTGGGTGTAGGCGTTGGGTTCATTCTTAAATTTTAGAACAATTCTTCTAACAACAAATTATCCTCCATAATTTGAGTTTTTTAGGTGACTTCCCAAGGTTGAGTTTAACAAATGTGGTCCATGCCTCAGTTGTTTCAATTTTCTATAGGGTAAGCTTGAGTTCTCCCCCAAACTTGGTTTTCTATATTAATTTCACTACTATTCCAATAAGAGTTTGGGTAACTAGTCCAGTTTGGGTTGTAGGTATTGGGAGAGGAGGATCCAACTAAGCTACTATGTCAGAGGGGTAAAGATTGCGAAGGCTAGCCATCAATGTGTTGTCATGCACTTTAAAGATCTAAAATATTTTTTTTTTCTTGAGGAGCTGTCATTTCAAAGCATAGAAACATTTTCTTTTAATTTTAAAAAATAAAGAAACGCAAGAACAAAAAAAAAAAAAGAAAACAAAATAAAGATAAAAAAATATATTTTGGCTTTTTAGCTTTATAATTTTTTTTTTAGTTTTCTAATTTTTCAACACCTGTTAAAAAACATAACAATAATAAAAATGTAAACAAATATGAAATAAACATAAAGAGAAAAATAAAAATTGGTAAACTGTGATCTTAAGTAGTTCATCTAAAGTTCTCCTAAAATCAGAATTCTTCTTAACACATTTCCCTAGTAAAAACGCTAAGAACTTGACAAACCAAAACTAACCGTGAAGTGTTCACAGAACACAAGTATACGTGTTAGGTCATAATGCAATTAAAGATTACCTTGTATCGATCCCAAGAGGAAAGGGCTAAGAACTATTCTGATAGGTGAATCTTTAGTTTACTAAACTTGTAAACCTAGTTTACCGTGATCACAACAGGAGTTGGTTTCCTAAAATCCTTCTTAAAAGTGTAAATGAAAGATACTGTGTTCTGAGAAGATGAAGAATATCGGCAGATAAATCTTACTATTTTTTAAGGTACATGAGGCCCGTGCTTATGTGATTTCGGTAATGTGCTGATTTGTGATTTTCCTAGACTTTCCCTTATGTGATTGTTGTCAACAGGGATAAAAGGTCCTCCTTATGCATATGTCTAGATCAAAAGAAGGCTAGAATCCATAAAGTTGATGCTTCCTCACATCTCGCGAATTTGTTTTGATCTCATTTCTAGGTTGCAAAACCCGTATAAAATATGTTTATTGTTATCTGGATTCTTTCATTAACCATTTCATTCCTTTGTGCAACAGATAAAAGTCACGAATCATGATATATATTAAAATCCTTATTGATCAGATTAGGAGAAAATGTAAATCTATAGTTAACACAACAACGAAAAGCCCAGATTTCTTTAGAAAATGATATAGGGAAAGAAAATGTATGCGAAAAACATAAAAACACAGAGGCGAGAAAGAAAGTTTAACTTACGTATGATAGAAAGAACACCAGAAAAACATCTTATCAAAACCATTGTTGTGAGAAAAACTTAATATTAAACACTTACAAAATAATTTGTTCTGTCTTCTACAACAATCAATTTCTCTCTCATACAATAACCTCTTAGAAATTTAGAGAAAATACAAAGGGAGAAAGGTGGAAAAAATCCTCAACTTTGGTGCGCAAGCTGCCTTCTCTCATCCAAAAGCCAAGAAGAGGCCAAAAATCCCCTTTTCTCATGACAAAAAACATATTTTGATAGTTAGATTTACAAAGATCCAAAATAGGCATCCAAGCTTTCCAAATCCATCAATAGGTTCAAAATTGGCAAGAAAGCCTGCAAACTATGAGTTACGGACGTCCTACGACATGGTCACACATAAACCTTATGTGGTCACGCCCAGATCAGACGTGATTACGCCAGACAATACTATATGGCATGTTTGGACCCCATTTTGCATGCTTGACACTTATAGCCTGCACAATATCAAGAAAAACCTTTCTCAGGTGTAAATCTATGATAAATACGTGAAAATAATATGTAAAATTTAGGGAAAAATACATGTGAAATCACGTAAAATTGAAGCAAGTCAGTTTATAAAAATAAATTAAATTTATATAATTTTAATTCTTACACGTATTTCATCATGTAATTTTTTAATTTAAATATCTCAACTCAAAAAATCACGTAAGATGCATAAAAAGTTTGCAAGTCCCCGAAAATTTGTCTGAACAAATGAATTCAAGTCAATTACATGTGCTTCAGTGACTCCTAATGTTCAAAATGTTGCACTAGCTAAAATAAAATTGATCCTAATTGAACTATCCTAAGAAGCATGCAAAACTTTTGAAATATCTATTACTAATTTTAAATACAAACTCTTCTTTTCAAAATCAAAATCAAAGCAACCAAATTATGCACGTTCTCAGCCATATTATCTTATTTATATGGCAGTCATAAGTCCCACTTAGTGTGATCTTCTAACTCATAAGAATTGAAGTTGACGAGATTGGGTCCCACTTAGCTAGTGTAATCTTCCTCATTACAAGAGCTAGAGTTGACAAGTCTAATGCTAGAGAATGGTGCGTAAATTCACATCTTCAATCTAATGCAACAAGCACATCATCGAAGACTAAGAATTAAATGCTTTTTCTTTAATTTCAAAAAAGTTTATCTTTTTAACCATTCAAATATGACTTTCAAAGCATTTGGAAAAGAAAATATTATAAAAATGAAATAAGAAGAAGAAACTTCAGCTTCATTTTCAACTTATGAAATGCAATAATGAGTTCAACCTACATGCCTTAACCTTTATGCAGAAGATAGAGTCTACATGGTTTGCAATGCAAACAATGTATGAATGAACTTAAAGACTATGAACCTAATCCTATAAAAAGCCGGGTCAATAAGGTTCAAACTAATCGATCAAATACTCAAATGATTATCATATTGAAAATGAATCTCAATAGGAGGGGCCTATTTTCAAAATTTAGTGCTCCTAAATTACACATATAAACACTTCAAGTATGTTACCCAAATGATCACAACATTAGTAGAGATTCTTAATATAAAAGGTTATTATTTTTTAAATTTCTTTAATTTTAATATAAATCATTAAAATCTGAAATCAAGGCAAAAAATAAATAAAGGATAAAGAAAAATAAAAAAAAAAAAAAAGCCCAAAAAAAAGTCCAACAAAAAAAAATCAGAACAATACTCAATGATTGATCAAGCATAATAAATTTTAGATTAACATAAGCTCACAAAGATTCGATATCATATCAAGCGTATCATTATTTTCACTCTCAAAATAAAAATAAGGATGTGGCTCTAATCCTTCGTATGTGCTTTGGCTACAAATAGCTCCACAAAAGTATTAATTACATTAAGAGCCCTCTAACCAATTGATTTGCCTTAATATGAAATCATTTTATTATGATCGTGATTGCAATGTATATGCTCTCTAGTGGCTCTGCCCTTTGAGTTATAAATCATATGGTAGTTTGATAGAGTACAAAACGCTTTGACAACTTACGACTGAATTAAAAATACCCCTCTAGACAAGCATCCTCCTAAGCTTACAAGACCTTCCTAGACAACACAACTCATAGTTACTGATAAAAATCTTTCGATCATGTTGGGTTATGTACCTCTATTAACAAAGTAGACTAGATGCCAAGACATCTTTTAAAGATGAAATTGATTTATCAAGAGTAAGTTCAATGTTATTCCTCCTACAATCTACTTTAAAAGAATATTGATAGTTTTTTTTTAAATCAAATTGTTACTACAATATGAAAAGCAATTAGTGCATTAATGACTAGCTTTAATTAAAAAAACCTTTCTTTTCAGTGGGAAGAAATATTAAATAAAAGGTCTTGTGCTTATGAAAAAGCTCGAATCAGACTTTTAAATCATTGCACAATACATGTGAAATTTCTAAGTGGCGGCTCATAAAAACACTCATGTGAAAGACCAAGATGCCAACTTTCAGTGCTCATTGATTTCTAGCAAATCCTCAATACAAAAGTTCTTTTTACATGTTTGGCTAATCATATATGTATATATTATAATTATTTAGAAATCTGAGCAAATTTTATGAGGTGAGCATTGAGATGTAATACTTGAGTCTCAAATCTTAACATCCATTGCTTAAAGGTTCCAATAAAAAAAAAAGGTTTGGAGCCCAAGGCCTAATAAAAGTTGTATTGAAAAGTAGAATGATGTGATATCTGTTGTTTACCTCTAAATATTAACATGACATATAACTCATAATAAGATAATGATTTTTTACATACTTCACCTTACCGGGGTGAAAAAAAAAAACTTCTATCCTCTAAATGTCACCACACATATTATATATCGCTATACATAAAATTCAAACAGAAATCCCCACTCATCCCCCTATACACAGAAGAAAACAGGACCAAAATAGTTCCCTATCACAATACAAACTAATATTTTATCAGCAGAGGTTGTAGATACAATTAGACTTGTATTCGACAGCAAAACTGCACCTAAAGAATTAGCCATCATCAGCTCTTGAACGATAAAGATTTGAAGAAACCAGCAAACAATTTGAGAAGAATATAAGCATTACTTCCTAATCCACCTCTTCTTCATCAACTTCAGAGTTCATTACAAAGCTGGGAAATGCCATTGTTATATCCCTGAACAAATTAGCAAATTCATGTGAAAATTTCAAGCTACAGAAAATTTTTGCTGGATGATAAAATCACTCATTCTCTATTGAAATTAAAAAATGTCTTAATTAAACTGTAGTATGCAGATTTATATGTAATGAAATTAGCATAACTTAAAATTGTTTGCATTAAACCCTTGGCATACTGCATTGAAGGAGTATCATGCATTTGATTATTTCATTTAAAGTATTTTTGTATGGTTTTTTTAATAATCATATGTTGAGCAGGAATTCTTTGACCCAACAAGGTTAGGATGGATACTCTTCCAGATGTTTTGTGGCTGCATGAACTTTTTTTTTCAATGAAACAATGCATAAAGAAAAATAATACCAATATAAAGAAATCAATACAATGACAAAATGTCAATTTGTGGAGATAAATAAATCCATGTAATTCCTAGCGACTTCTTACCTGCCACATTCTATCTAGTGTCTCCCAAGTTTGTTGCCAACCACCCTTAGGCTAACCCCTACAATTATATTACCTACCACCGTTTACTTAATATATAAGTTTGTTACCTGCCACCTCAAAGAATTATATACATAAGAAAAATGTTTGCATGGTATTGAAAGTGCATCACTCTTTTTTACTTAATTCAACCAAGTATAGTGATGAAGTTTGTAAAACTCACCAGCAGAGTGATCAGATGCTTTAGTTATCTTGGTCCGTGTCATAAAGAAAATTTTCTCTGTTAAGTGATCAGCAAAGATCATTGAATTTACAAATATGACAATTTCAAATTGTTGTTCTTAATAAGAAGAAATCAATGGTTGTCATAAGGGTTGGTGATTGGCGAAGTGGCCCAACATAGGAGACAAGACTTTCCTTTACCATCAATGAGCATAAAAGGTAAAGGAATTGTGCTCAAATTTAAAGAGGTATAAGGAAAGGGGGAGATAAAAGTGAGAAAAATATTTGAGGATAAAAGTTTTTATCATATTAATTTCTCTACATTGGTGAAAATTTATTTTCATTAGCTAGCTGTGGATGTAGGTGGATCACAATGACTCACAGAAACTCTCATGGTCTTTATTTTTTATGATCTCCTTAGCAGCTTATTTTCCTATTCTTCTGATTTTGATTGCTATCAAGTATGAAATCTTGCCAATTGACATCAGAACTAAGCATTTGAGAGTTCAATGAGAAAAGTGGGCAAGGATGGGAAGGCGACGATAGAGCAATTTGATGATAAGGATTTTGGGTACTTAAAATGTAGATAAAGGTATACATGTACCAAAAATGTTTTATATTTATATATATAAAGAAATAACCGAAGGCTATTAAACGAGCACTGACAATCCCTAGGTGTGCTAATTATTCGAGTACCACACCCTACACACGGGGGGAATCAAACCACTGACCTGAGGGGACTTACGACTTTCAAAGAGGTTCCTCTACCAACAAGCCATGATACACTCGCAC
>NEWO01000332.1:423545-466141 GCA_003013225.1 Phalaenopsis aphrodite | reverse complement strand
TTTAATCTTATATACTTATAATTGGAAAATGATCACTAAGAGTGCCCGAGAAATAAGATATAAAAGAAAAGATGATACCATATAAATGGCATCAAACACTAAAATAATAGAAGAAACTATCAAATCACTTGGTGATAATTTTCGATGACAATGCAAAATAAAGTTTTCATTCAAGTAGGATGAGTTCACTCCTTAACCTCCCTCCTACTTGCATCTGCTTCTAAAAGACGAAGCCACTCAACTTTGCGCAGGGGGTTCGCCCTCCCTTGATATCTAGACGTTATAGGTAGATGTGACTGTTGGAGCCGAAAGCCCTAAAAAAAAAAAACTGCCATAGAGGCTAGTAACTAGTGCAGTTGTATAAAATAGGAGGCGTTAGGCTTTATTTATATCCAATGAGCATGAAAAGTAGAGGAATAATGCTCAGGTATAAACGAGATACACAATTAGATGGGAAGAACATTAGTGAGATAAAAGTAAAAAAAAAAAAATAGTAAATATTTGTGTATCTAGGCTAGTGGGCATTTATCTCTGATATTCTCCTTGGAGATTATTCATTTCATGTTTGTGTTGGTCATTCCCCTCAAATGTGTGCTTCTCCCAAAGGCCTAACACAAGATAAGTAAGACACATTTGACTGACTAAAATAACATCAAGGTTGCATAAATTACTGTTGAAAACATATTCTACCTGTACAATCGAGATGAATATCAAATACTGACTTCATCTAACGAGCATTTTAGCTTTGGCAAAATCTTTAGCCTGAAAGCTCAAGTTGACCCAATCGCTACCTCGATTATACTTACAGACAGGGTTGATCTTTGAGGATTTTATTCAAGCTGAGATGTAGGAAGAGTTAAGTTTATAACTAAAGTGAATTTATTGGTTTTAAAGAGAACATAAACAAGGAGCAAGGGACATCTTTGTAAGTTAACAAATTAGTAGTTAAATCAACATAATAAAAAACTGAGGTGGCATGCAAGTAAACTCAATACATTTAGAGTGACAAAGAAGTAAGAAATTCAGTAAAGAATATGCAAAATCATGCTTTTTAACGTAATATCTAGCCAACAAAAGAATTTGTTCTTTTCATCTTTGAAAAGAAGAGCTAATTGATAGAAGTATTCCAGTAAAGAGGCAAATTAAACGGATCACCAACTTGAGTAGTAGATGAATGCAGCTTACATCAAATATGGAAGAGTCATATTCTTGAGCAGGGATGGATTTTTCTTCACAAATTCCTTCCATTCAATGGGATCTATCTTTCCGTCAGAGTTAGTGTCCACCAGCTTGTATGTCTATTAAAGGAGCATTAATACAAGAATATTCATAAGATGCAAATGATTATATAAATAAAAAATTCTGATGATAAAAAAAAAAAACAATTAAAAAAGAAGAAAAGTAATCCTTCTGACCTGATCAACAATCATATCAACAGTATCATCTGAAAGATACAAATCTGATTCATGTAAAAGAGCGAGAACCAACTCGTTTAACTGTCAAATCAGTGAAATACAGAAAGATTATTCTACCTGAATGACCAAAGAATCAACAAATATTCACGAGTAACTTGTAATAAACAACAACAAACAAAAGGAGGAATCTTATGTAGTTTAATTAGCTAAAGCAAGGTTCAAAGCAGATTGATTTACTATGTAAATTTTGGTACGAGTACTTGAAAAATTTATTGCCTCAGGTTAAGTTGCATGAGAAGTCCAATGAGAGGAGTCCAAGTGGAACTGGGTCCCACTGTGTATTAAAATTCAAAAAAAGCTTAATTAACGTGACCCGGCCCGAATCACTGCTGAGCAAATTTAAAAGATGCGTTTTTTAGTGAAACCTGACCCGAATTTAGCACGTCGAAACGCCGAAACAGACAAAAAGTCACTTTATGGTAGATTTGGTCACTACCTTTTTGTTCTTCGGCAGTTTTGGAGCGTTTCTTCTTGTTCGTCGGTTCGGATTCGACGCGCTTCTTCACTGGTTTGGATCGGGCGTTCTCTATTCGGACAGCGGTTTCGCTTCGGCTATGGCTCTTCGATTTCGACTTGTGGAAATGAAAGTTCGGTTTCACAATACGCAGTGTTTATAAGTCTTAGAGTTTAGTCATTCGACAACAAGTCATTTGTTTTCCTTCTCTTTTTGGCACACAACAATGGAATGTCGCAACGGTACGGAAGAAGCTAGTGGTCTCCCGAAGTCGTTGAGGTAATATGCTACAATGTTTATTTTAGAGAAAAAGTTGATTTGTTTTATTGCAATAGGGTTGTGTTATAAATGTGTTTTACTTATGCTATAGTCGTGTTATTATGTGTTATATTGTTGTGTGATGTGTTATAATCGTGTTATAGATGTGTTATTGTGTGTTATTATTGTTTTATGTTGTTATAATTGTGTTATAAATGTGTTATAGCTGTGTTATTGTGTGTTATTGTGTGTTATTGTGTGTTATTGTATGTTATAAATGTGTTATAGATGTGTTATTGTTGTGTTATGTAGTTATAATTGTGTTATATATGTGTTATTGTGTTATAGTTGCGTTGTTAAAGTATTATGGTTGTGTTATTGTTTTGTACTTTTGTTATTGTTATATTATTGTGTTATTGGTGTAATTGTTGTGTTATTGCGGTGTTACTTGTGCTATAACACTACTAACACCGCAACAGTACCAATCACACTTGTATAACATGAAATAATACAACAATAACACAACAATAATACTACCACAACACACCAACAACACAACCATAACACAATCATAACATAACACAATCATAACACACGACAACACAACAATAACACAATCATAACACAATCATAACACGTTATAACACAACAATAACACAATCATAACACAGAATAAGACAACAAATACACAACTATAACAAAACAATAACACGCAATAACTCATCTGTAACACAACAATAACTGAACGATAACACTAATATAACACAACAATAACACATATGTAATAATAACACTTCAGTAATTTGAAAGTATGTGAATGAAGAATGATATCTATAAAATAATATTTCATTCTGTTTGCTTGTTGTTGTAGTTATATGAACGCAATAACGTTCAATTGTAGATATCGTCCTTCTGCAGTGAGGGGTGCACTTGATATTGTTAGACACATTGTCTCCGAGGAGACCATGAATTTTTTAAGAGAAATAAATGTCAGTTAGTTTTTTGACATGCCTCCTTATCCCCAAGATAATGTGTTGATTCTACATATCATGAGATTTTGAAATAATGAAAGAAGAGCTTTTCTAATAGATGAGAAGTTGGTAAAACTCCACGCTGACCATATTGCGCTGTTGTTAGGCATGTCCAACAGAGGAGAATCAGTTAGTTGGAGGAAAACTCCCTCATCTCGTATAGATAGATACCACGTCAATAATACAACAATAACACAGAAATAACACAACAATAATACAAAAAATAACACAATAATAACACATCAATAATACAACTAAAATACAACAATATTACTACCACAACACAACAATAACACCACTAGAACAATACAATCCTTAGACACTAAACCATAACAATAATACCACAATACCACTAGAAAACTAAACAATAACATCATATAACACTTCAATAAGACGAGAATAACACGTTAGTAATACAACAATAATACAATTATAACACTACTAAAATAATACAAATTTCTAAATAATCACACCACTAGAACAATACAATCCATCAACCCTAAACCATAACAATAAAACCACAATAGCACTAGAAAAACTAAACAATAACATCACATAACACGACAATACTACAACATTAATACGACAATAATAAAACAATAACACAACCAGGACAATACAATCCATCAACCCTAAACCATAACACCACAATACTAAATCATAAACCCTAAAAACACCTAACAAAAATCAGCTAAATCAACATAACACAGCAATGCAAAACTCAAATAATAATAATAAAAAAAATTGAAGTAAACTCACTTCCGATTGAAGCTAGCTGCCATTATTTCCCGATTTCATGAGCAATATTTCTTCGTCTACAAAGAAATCGACTGCACCAGCTCGGAACCCAGTGCAAAGAAAACCTAAAGCGACAAAATCCCCTTTTCTGGACTTGCGACAGCACGAAAATGCGACAAAAGACTTTTGGCGAGATTAGCATCGGACATAAAGTCACTTTTTCACTTCTTGGACTGGACTCAGATTTCAGTCGGGTCGGTTCGCATGCTCTTAATTCATTTATTTTACGTTCTATTTATGATGGGTCCCTCGATTACACGTGGCGAATATGAATTGGACTCTGCTCGTAACTCTGCGTGCGGAGTCCGGATATAATAAGTGCTCGAGTACTTGGCCCATAAATATATTGAGAAAACTACAGACTGTACTAGCAAAGAGTTAGAAAAGAACAAAAAATGCTAAAATTATGATCCTAGACATTTCTGCCAGTTTGGTTTACATGTCTCCAAGCACTTGTCAATTGCAAATTCTCTATTTAAAGAATCCATGCTGAAACTTGAAGATCTACCATAAAATGGTTGTTAAACGAGAAGATCTCAATTCTACAAACAAAATGAGGGCGGGACATCAGTCGTCTAAAATAACATGTCTCCAAGTACTACAGACTGTAATATCAAAAAGTTAGAAAAGAACAAAAAATGTTGAAATTATGATCCTAGACATTTCTGCCAGTTTGGTTTACATGTCTCCAAGTACTTGTCAAATTTAAAATTGCAAATTCTCTATTTAAAGAATCCATGCTGAAACTTGATTGAACAATTACCTCTTCACGTTCAATAAAACCAGTGTTCCTCAAGTCATACAATCTGAAAGCAACTACATAAAAAACAAATTACACCACCATGAGCTAGGCAAAGACAATGAAAGACAATAATTCATCAAAATAACTTGAAAATTGTTAAAAGTTAAGATGATTGAAAGATTTTATCACAGCCAAAGCAGATAATTTTACTAGAACCAAAGCAGAAGTTTATTAATTAAAAAATTAACATTATGTTCTTTTATAGAATCAGAGTAAGTGCTTTTAAATAAAAGTATTGTAATAAAGGTTATCAAACAACAATTTGAAGTAAAAAAAAAAAAAGAAGAAGAAAACTTCATACATGCAATTTTTTCATCTTGTGATGTGTTTGGATGGAAGACACTGAGAGATCTAACAAATTCCCCAAATTCGATTACGCCATTACGTTTAATGTCAAATAAGTCAAAAACCTGCAAAACATGAATATAATTAAATGGAGATATATACAATAACATTTTGGGTGATGACAACAGTATGTTTGATGGAAACTAAATTATAGTGTAGAAAACAAAAAATTTAATAGGCCAATCTTGAAGTTAAGTAATTGTGTAATCTGAAGACGAATGAATAGTCCTGTGGCTCAGTAGCAAATATGTGGCAATAAAGTGAGAATTTTATATCAGCTTTTTGCACGAAGATATCACATATACATGAATAAAAAGAAAAACATGGAAGACACCAAAGTTCTTATATGAAAAAAGTAGGAATAGAAAATCAGAAGGCCTAGCCATAGTGAAATAATCCACTATGTTCGTGGAGACTAATACATGATTAAAATATATATATATATATATTCCAACTTGGTCACTTGTAAATGTAGTTGAGCTTGAAGAAACGGATTTAAACAACAACGAGTGATTGCACTTGATCAACAACAATTGGATGACGGTGATCAAATGCCAACAATAGTTGGTGGATAGATGATATCGGATGGGTAGTGGTGGTTATATAACAACAGTTAGATGACATTGGTTGAATGATGGTAGTAGGGTGATGGTGTTTTGACGACGGTGCTCGTTGGTTGTTGTCGATATTTATAATTTTTTGTAGTGAAGTTTTACTAAATCTGGCCAAAACAGAAACACCGCATTGAACGATTCATATTGATTCTTTTGACCATAGATCATTCTTTTTAATATTCAAGTTTATCAATAATTTCATAATTGAATGATCTTAGATTTATTTGATTTCTCTCATTAAGATGCTAAATTTGACCATAAACATATAAAATTTGGAGATTATGTGACCCTTGAGTGAATTTCTTAAATTTTGTAACCATACTTTAGGTGCGTAATTTTGCCTCAGTTGGGCTCGGATTGGATAACCTATGATGTTGTTGGGTTCTTCTTTAAGAAAAAAATTAATTTGCTGAAATCAAAACTCGAATAATACTCAATTTGACTCTAGAAGTTACCTCATTTGAAACATCAAGTTTCATGCCTCATCAAGTGAATTTTTGGTGACATCATTTAATAATCGAGATATACTGCCTAGCTATTACGATAAGATAAGAACATTTGTAACAAATAACATTTTGTGATTTGGTTTTTTATATTTTGCAGAAGCAAATGATCATGTAGATTCTGATTTAAATGGATAGATAATTTATTAAGATACAATCTAGTAGTCTCATGTATCAAAGTGTCTTTTCGAATAATTAAAATAGCTTTTCTAGAACATTGGCTGGCAAAAAGTGAATCCAACTTTAAGAGCCTAAAGATGCGAATTAAAAAAAAAAAAACTGTAAGAGCCTAAAGATGCAAAAAAACAAGAACTGTAAGAGCCTAAAGAAGGCATCTTTATGGTCTCATGGTAGCCCCAAAGTACTATCAGAACAAGCCAATGTTTCTTCCTTCTGGGATAAGAATGTTTCTACATAAAGTTCAATGATTTTAAAGACTTGGCAAGATCACAATGAAGTTTTTGATACACAAAAAGTGAAAAAAAAAAAAAATGACCCCACATAAAAGCACGCTCACCCTCTCTCTTTTCCAATTCCCTTGCAGCTCAACCTATCACTTGCTAAAAAGTCTTTCCTGCAACCCAGACAACGTTCTCCCTCCCTCGTGTTCTCCCACTCTCCTACAAGACTAACACCCATAACTCCTGTTAGGATAATATTTAAATTTTGAGCAAAAATTTAATGAGAATAACGTTAGAGATCTAAAATATAAAACACAAATTATTTGATTTGATGAAATTCACCTACGCCTACAATATTTCGCTAAATTTCAAAAGAGATGTATAAATAAATTACACCACTTCACAAGAATAAAGAAAAAGATACCATTTTGTGCTAATCGCTAAAGAAAGAACACAATCACCTTTTGAGAACATGAGGTTGAATGTAGAGAAACACATAGATGATATTTTTCCTCTCTTCTCTACCATGAGAAATTCTGTTGAGAATTGGACCTTCTTTAGGGTCCTATTCATAAAAAGGGAATACTAAAGAAGTCTAGGAGTTTATTTATAAAATATTATAATATCTTATTTATGCCCATATTATGAATGTATAAAATAGGTTTTGAACAATTATTTCTTCATGATATCAAAGCTCTAATCCTACGGTTGTCGGGATCGGTGTGCAGAGACAAGGAACCCCGACTTTCCTCTCCTTCTGTTTCGTCCTCGCATTACAGTTGTGATTAGAGTGGCGCCAAGGGGATCGCGGGATCACGGCGTTAAAGTTGCGATTAGAGCTAACTGGGACGTCAATAAGGGGGGTTGCGGCTGGGATCCGCGACGTGTACCCTAGCATACAACCGCGCTGACTAGGAAGGCAACAACGGGATCGCGAGCTCGTGATTGGGATGATAGGCACAATACTGTAGCTGGTGAACCCTCACAATACAGTCGCGCTTGGGCATGCGAACTGACGACTCCTTCGGCTACTAGATCGCGGCAGAATAGTTCGAGTTGTTCGGTGCATAGCAGGGGTGAAGCGTGAGTAAAACCAAAGCAGTGGAAAGTGGAGGGGAGAACTTTGGTTCTACACTCATGAGTAGACGATGAAGGCTGCAGAATAGTTAAATTGAGAATGTCAGGAGGCCCAAATAGGAGAGGTAAAGATTTGGAGCTTTTAGAGAAGATAGATTTTGAAATTATGAAGGTCATACAGGGAGCTGCATCTCGACAGGAGCTGCTTACCTTGACATGTGCTTCGACACAGGTGAAGCTGGATCTCTCTCTTGTGGATCTGAAACTTCATGAACTGGAGATAGTGGAGGAGAGAACTTTGGTTCTACATGCGTGAGTGGACAATGAAGGTTGTGGAATAGTTAAATTGAGGATGTCAGGAGACGAAGATGGTGCGGTAGGTAAAGATTTGTAGCTTCTACAGAAGATAGATCCCGAAAATCTGAAGGTCTTTTTTGGTCTCATACAGGGAGCTAGCGTCTCGACGGGAGTCGCTACCTCAGCACGTGCTTTGACACAAGTGAAGCTAGATCTCCCTCATGTGGATCTGAAACTTGATGGACTGACCACATTTTGAGTTAGTCACGTCGAATAAAGGTTGGTTTACTAAGAAAGAGACTAGATGAATATCTAACGAGAGTCGAGCTAAAGAGTAACAGTGTTATGAGGGATGAGTGGAGGACCACACATCCATTGCTTTACACCTGTCTACTTAACTTGATGGATACATTGATTGCCTCATCATTAGACGACATTCGAAATGTAAGCAACATCTGGGCGAAGCTGAAGAAGTTCTATGCTGGAGTTGAAAACCACATGAGGTGTTCCAGATTCAACGTGAGATAGAGACAGTGGTTCAGGGTGATAGATCGATTTAGAAGTACTCCATCGAGCTGGAACTATTGTGGACAAATCTTGATCACTTCTCACTGATGTCGAGTTGTGAAGATATGGAGTGCAAGAAAGAGATCTTTGCACAGATAAGAACTATGCAATTTATGGCCAATCTGACCTTGGCATTTGATCAGAGGAGATTTGTCCTCCAAGATCAGGCGACTATCCCTTCACTGAATGAGGCCATTGCTACGATGATACAAGAGGAGTGTCACATGAAACTACACTCTAAGCCGAGTGAGCTTCCGGGGGTGCGCGATCAGCTTCAACTGCCTCAAGCTCAGGTATGATAGATGTTCAGAAAGAAACTCGCAAGTGCTACAACTGTAGTGAAATTGGGCATCTAAGCAAGACCTGTCCTAGGCCACCTAAGGAGAGAGACCGGTGGATGTAAACAGAGTGGAGATCGTGGTGGTAAAAAAGGTGAAAAGGGGGCTTCCAGGCAAATTTGATGGTAGCAAAGGAGAGAGAGACGTGTGGTTTTTTACCAATGAGAATTATGAGTGTCTGAGTTGTTGAAGATGAAGCAAAAAACAACAGGAGATGAGGCTAATTATGCTTTCGATCAGTCATCATCAAAGAGTAAATTGTCACTTATGTTCATTGTGATAAAGACATTTGTAATACACATACTCTTGCCTCTATTTCCACCACAGAATCATCAGAATGGATACTAGATTCTGGTCCATCTCGACAGTGAGGGGAACTAATTATATGACTTCGTCTCATGTTTTGTATGCTCTTTTTCTAGTGAATCTTTTATCGATTCGTGTCATTATTCTCCAATAAAAATATGTTATTTCTTTTGATATTTCTAAAATAAATTTTCAAGAGAAAGGGACGAGTCAGACACTTGAGATTGGAACGAAGCATAGTGGACTCTAGTACTTGGACCGAGAGGAGATGGAATCAGTTTTGACATTCATGGCAGCGAGTGCTGGAGTAGGAGAATCTGAGAGGAGTGTGGAGGATATATTGTTGTTACATCATAGAAGCTACATCACAGACGCATGAGACACTCTTATTTTAGTTTATTGAGTTAATTGTATCCTTCTTTGTATGAAAAGACAAATAAACAAAAGTTAGTTTGTGATGCTTGTGAGTTTGGTAAATTTACCAAGATCTCTTATATTAGTCATGGGAATAGAAGTTATGGTATTTTTGATTTGATACATTCTGATATTTAAAGACCTTGTTCCATAAGTTCAATGAATAGTTATTGATATTTTGAGTCTATTATTGATTGTTATATCGTGTTATTTAGTTATATTTGGTGAAAAATAAGGGTGATATGTTTGCTTATTTTAAGGACTTCCACACAACAATCCAAACTACATATGTAGTAGTGAATATATTGATAATGAGATAGAGTATACCAACAAAACATTTGAGGAATACTTGTCAGTCCGAGAGATACAACATCAAACCACATGTTCATACACACCAACACAAAATGGAGTAGCAGAGAGGAATGATAGACACCTTCTAGAGGTAGCCCAAAACATGATGATCACAGTGAATGCCTCAAAGCACTTATGAAGGCAAACAATTTTGACAGCTGCTTAATTGATCAACAGGAAGCCCTCAAGCGCGTTGAATTGGAAGTATTCTTGTTAGATGTTGAATAAAGATATTAGCAGAATCCTCCCATTGAAGGTGTTTAGATATGTATGTTTTGTGAAAGATAACAAGTCAGTAAGAAAGTTGGATCTCAAACTATGAAATGTGTATTTGTAGAGTATTCTGATACCCAAAAGGGATATATCTGATGGAGTCAATAATGATGAGACTGTTTGTGGGCATGGATGTGTCATTTAGAGAATTTGAATCATAATATACCCAGAATGCGACATCAGTCTTCGGTGACTCGACTGTTACTGGAGATATGAGGCAATGAGGGTGAGTAGCAATGATGAGAGAGTGATACACTTGGGAGCAATGCATTGTCCTGTGATGTGGGATGAATCAATTGAGAAACTGGAAATGGATGAATTAGTTGAGAAACTAGAAATTGAGAAGATAGAACCCAGAGGTGGTGAGATTCAGGTTGAAGGTGAGCTTAGGGTGTATACATGGAGAAGGAAGCAAAATGAAGGAACGACACTAGCAGTGCCAGTTGTGTCATCTATTCCGTTGTCCCAGTCTTCCCCGGCTCTTAAGAAACCTACACCATCCACCTCCGGCTCAGAACTCCTAGTTGATATGCTTCCTCCTCTCTTCTTCATCTAACCCCCCTCCCCCTCCCCAAACTTTAACGAGTATCTCTCCCAGCAATGTTGGGCATCCTCCCGATCATTTTGGGTGAGAACATGACATTGCTAACTTTATTTCATATTCTAACATATCACATTTACATGAAGCATTCATTGTATCTTTGAGCATTGTCTCTATACCCATGTGATGTCAGGTTGCTAAGAAGGATCACAAATGGAAATTGACTATGCATGAAGAGCTTAGAGCTCTCGATAAATCCAAAAATGGGAGATAGTGCCACTACCAGCAGGAAAATAATAATTGGGTGCAAGTGGATGTTCAAAGTGAAGCAAACTCCAGAAGAAAAAGTGAAGCAGTACAAAACACGACCGATGGCGAAAGGGTACAATCAAACATATAATATTGACAATAATGAAATCTTGCACCAGTAGCAAAGATGAGCATAGTGATGACACTGGTTCTCTGGCAATAAATGGTGGGTGGAGGTTATACCAACTAGATATAAAGAATGAATTTCTTCATGGTGAGTTACTGGAGGAGGTATATAAGGAGACCACCAAGATTTAGTATAGTATAAACAGTGGGCAAGGTGTGTAGGCTCAGAAAGTCACTGTATGGCTTGAAGCAGTCTACTCGAGCCTGGTTTGACAAGTTTAAAAAGGCTAAGATGGACATGAGATATCAACAGATTAATGCAGACCATATGATATTCTTTCAATAACATGAAGGTCATACCATTATACTTACATATATTAATGACATCATTGCCATCGCTAATGATGATGTAGACATTGCATAACTAAAGGTAATATTGGGCAATGAATTTGAGGTGAATAATCTTGGACAACTCGAATACTTTCTTGAGACTAAAGTGACCCGTGTACCTAAGGGAATGATCTTGTCCTGCAAGAAGTATGTACTAGATCTCCTCATAGAAAAATACATGCTGGGGTGCAAACCTGCACTCTCTCCAATTGAACAGAAAACCAAACTGAGTGCAGAGGTAGGAGAACCGGTTGATTATGAGAGATATCAGAGATTAATGAGTCGTCTGATCTATATATGCCACACTCGACTCGACATCTCTTTTGCAGGATGCTTGGTGAGCCGCTACATGCATGATGCAGGAAAAGGTCATATAGATGCAATGTATCAGATTCTGAGGTTCCTGAAGAGTACACCAAGGAATGGGTTGATCTTCAGGAAGAATGGACATGCAAACATTGAGGGCTTTTATGACGCTGACTGGGTGAGATGTGCAGATGATAGAAAATCTATCTCAAGTTACTGCATGTTCGTAGGACGCAACTTGGTCTCTTATAAGATCAAGAGGCAGTCTGTATTAGCGAGGTCAACAACAAAGGCATATTATAGGGCCATGGCCTTAGGAATTGTCGAGATGATGTGCCTGAGAGCCTTGTTGATTGAGCTCAAAGTGGACCAAGGAATTCAAATGAAGTTTTGGTGTGACAACAAGTCAGCAATAACCATTGCCAATAACCTGGTGCAACACGATAGAACCAAAAATGAGGAGATCGATAGATTTTTCATCAAGAAAAGGCTCAATAACGGGCTACCAGAGCTATGTCATGTAGCCACTAGAAAGCAAGTGGTTGCCGCCTCACTAAAGGACTCAATTCATTAGATTTGTCTAGGTTATGTGACAAAATTGGCTTAGTGGATATTTTTTGCCCATCTTGAGGGGGAGTGTTGAGAACAGGACCTTATTTATGGTCAGATTGGTAAAAAGGGAATATTGAAGAAGTCTAGGGCTTATTGTAAAATATTATAATACCCTTTTTAAGCCTATGTTATGAATGTACAATAGGTTTTGAACAATTTTTTCTTGAATTTCTTCCTTTCTTCTCTTCACATTTTTTGTTCTCTCCTCTTTTCTTGCTTACGACTGTGAGATATACTACAAGTGAAAATTATACTGATTTAAATAAATAAGAATTCATCTTAAAACATTAAATATCAACCACTATTAGTGATTTTTATAATCTCAATAATAGATTTTTAGTATCTTTTATTTAAGATTGTGGTGGCCAATATTTAGGATTTTATGATTATCTATATTTACGACTTTGCAATAATCTCAATTTAGAACTTTGTGATGGGCACCATTTAGGACTTTTGTGTCATTGAAGAGAGCGAGTATTTTCAATAAATAGAAACTTTGACTACACTTAACAATCTTCTACCTCGACTCAATATTTAATGTACGACTTTAGTCATCATGTCTTAAGATTTATTTATATGCTTCCATGTCATCATTCAGAAAGATTAACTGAGGCTTTGCAAGCCTCAATTTTTTAGGAGGTATCACTTTTGAGAACAACACAATAGGATTTGTTACTCCTATAATTTTGACAAGCAGTAACATATAAGTTTTAAGAAAGCAGCATATGTAGTGATGACTGAGTTGTGCTTTGTATGGAAGTAAAAGACAATAATTTTTGCTAAGTAAATAGCAAATTGAGTGTCATAATAGAGGGACATCTTCTTGAGATAAATTTGATTCTTCTAAAAAATATTTTAGTCAAATCATTTTTTTGCAAGCTTTAGTGATTGTGATGCCCCCAACAATCTCTCGTTGATAGTACAACTAGCTTCTGAAATAATACACCCGACTAATAATGGTGCACCTAAGGTGTAGATGTACCAACTTGTAATTCATTTTAAATCTAGGTTTCCTAAATTCAAATCCATAAAAATTTGCAGCTTTAAATACTTTTTTTTTTAACTTTGGAAATGGTTGATAGTACATTTTAGATAGCACAAAAACCACTTCATAGCTGAGAGAGGTGAATAATCCCTAAAGCTTGGCTATCTATTAACTCTCACTCCTCTTGTTCGACTGATTGCGACTTTACTCTTCTTAGTGGTTGATAGAGTTTTCTTTGGTAAAGATAATCTTTCATATGCATCCTCCAGAACTCGAAGTTCATCAGACATACAGGTTTTGATCTTTCCATTTCCATGTTCAGGTATGAAAGTTTTTTAGACTAAAAGTTTGACACCAATTATTAGGATAATAACCAATTTTTCAGCAAAAAAAATTAAATGATCATGAGAGAGTAGAAACGAAAAAAATCTCTCAGCACAGGACAAATTTACATAGATCATTGACATTCACCAACATAACGGCTGCACAAAGATATCAAAATTCATTTAAATAAAGACAAATAAACCACTTTGCTTGTGTTAATGGATTAAAAAGGAAGGTAACCACTTTTTGTGAATACAGAGGGTCAAAAAATGAAGAAAATTATTGATAACGCTTCCCACTCTTCTCTACTACATGAACTTAGTTCCTCTATTCATTTCTCTCTTCTTCTCTCCTCTTTATTTGATTATAATTGTTGGATGCAATACAAGTGAGGTTTATATGAGTTTATATAGTGAAGAATTTACTTTGCAACATTCATGATCAAATGCTTTTGAAAACTTTTATAGTATCCATTACAGTCTATGGTTGCTCACAAACCACTATCAAATGATTGTCATCGTGGTCTTTCAGCAATTCTAAGTTTGTTAAAAGATTCAATCTCTATGGTTGCTCATCAGGTGAGAATTGGTGTTGTTACCATTCTATTAAAAAACAAAAGAAAAAGATTAAAATAATAGAAAAAAGGCATAATATTTTGTAAAAAAATCAAAATAATGCATATTGAAGAGCCGTCGATACTTAGGGCCCGTTTGGGCCGCCTTTTTCGAGTGGTACGGCCACAAATCGCGATTTTTTTTTTGTGCCGTTTGAATCTCGCGTTGGATGCTGCCTGCCGCGAATTTGACGGAAATTTGGGTTGCGGGATCGACCCCACGACCCGCGTTACCGATCAAATATTGCCCCTTGTGCCCCGCGACGTTGGTTTTTGCCCTAGCGTCTCGCAAAGACGAAGGAGACCAATCTAGCCTTATAGCGTCTCATCTCGCTTCCTTCTCATCCGTTTCTCCCGATCGTCTTGCGTAGCGTCAAGCCCCTCGCGAAGCATCCTGTCCCCCTACGCTTCTTCTTTCACCGTCGCTTGAAGCATCAAACCTCACCTTCTTCCAGAATAAGGTAACTCTGCTTCACTACCCTTCTCTTCCCTCCATAGAAACTTTCTGATATTTGCGTTCTTGTGCTTCTCTTGTTATTGTTCACTTATAATTTTGTTTTACATGAATGCTTAGTGGAAAACTCTTATTACAATCAACGTTTAAAGTTAATTTGATTGTCTGATTTTTCAGAATGCATTCCTCCTTGGAGTCTTTGTGGAATTTATTGAAAATGCGTGATTAGTGGAAAACTCCTTGGAGGTAAAGCAGAAGTCTTTAGGGAAGACGATGAATGCTTAGTGGAAAACTCTTATTAGTGATGAAATATGAGAATTTTCAGTGTTATAAATGTTAAAAGCAAATTTATGTGTTTGATATGTAATTACATAGGAACTATGTCGAATTTGAGCTTTAGGAATTTTTGGGTGTACATGTAGCTTTTTGGATGATATTTTGTGTGAGTTGTATACTAGGTGAATGGGACCCTATGGATGAGTAATGTATTTTTTTAGTTTTTAAATGGGACCTATTCACCTATCTTTTGTACTTTTGCTTGTGATTAATAAAATTGCCTACGAGCTTCTCTAATGGATAGATATAAATATTACGGGGTACGTTCTTCTCAATTGGGAAAAGCACATGTTCAGTGTGACCTATTCACCTATCTTTTGTACTTTTGCTTGTGATTAATAAAATTGCCTACGGGCTTCTCTAATAGATAGATATAAATATTACGAGGTATGTTGTTCTCATTTGGGAAAAGCGCATTTTCATGGTTTCAGAAGGAATTATTTTAGGACACATTTTCTGCTTCTGAAGTATCAAATACATGGTTGACACAGCTCTGTTTTAAACAACTTTACTAAACAAGAGTAGAATTGTCATTTTTTCAGAAACAGTTACCCCACAGTTATTTTCACACAGCTACAACAAACAGACAGCCAAATTTCTTGCAGCAGCTTCCCCACAACAGCTTTTTGGGGCAGCGCAGCTGCAGCTGAAAAACTGAGAAGCTGCAGCTGCGTCAGAGCCTTAGTCTGGCTAAATCGAAGACCGCAAAACATTGGTCTTTAGTACAACCAGGTTTTAAGACCACCCCTTATTCAGATCCAATCAAATCATCATATTTTGGCTTTGGCATACAACAAAGAGATTGTAATGAGATTATTGGAGTATAAAATATTGTGAACTTAAATGTAAAATGTTTTTTTTTTTCACACCCGAAACTCTGTAAGATGAAAGTTTATTATTGTGTAATGATCAAAGCCAGGATCTTGACGAAAACTTCCAGCACCTTTACCAATCAGATTAATTAGCATCCACATAGGCTAATAAAAATCATTCCTTTTCATAAACAGTGCAAGATTGGTTTAAATATGTGCTAGAATATAAATTCTAATGAGATTGGAGACCATCATAAGATCTATAATGATAATTGTAAAATTTTCAATTATATCATCTAAAATCTTCAAGTAATAATAGTTTCCTCCGGAGAACAAAAGGGTTCAAGTTTATAGTTAGATAAAACTCTTAAAGCAGGTTATCAGCAAATGCATCGCCATCCTATCAAATACAATAAGAATCAAGCATTAGAGAACTTCCTGAAATTTTATGGGTGAAGTAAAATAAAATAGCACATGAGGAATTAAAATTAGCTTCCCAAAATAACAAGAACTAAAACACTCAACTTAAATAAAATGCACAATCAAATTCCTTTACTGGTTATTACTTAAAAACAAGGAAAGAAGGAGAATAACACCATACCCTATCAGCAAAAAGATTATGCTTCTTACTGTTCTTGAAGAGAGCAAGTTGAAATTCTTCCTGCAAGCATCAAAATTGTGTAGCAAAATAAATAATCATTGTCCCAGATGCAAATAAACTTAATCAAATTGCTAGCATAATAAAATACCTTATGAATAAGGCCATCTTTGATTATTGAATAGCTAATTTTTTTGAACAATTCATACAGGGCCTCTACCTCCCCGACGGTGACTGCATGTGCATTGGTGAGCTTGTAAGGACATTCAAGGCAACCATATAATCAAGGTAGCATGATGAAATTTAATATTTTGAAATTGAGGTGAAAATGTCTTTGAAAATTCCAAAGCAGTTAAGGATCCAATAAATAATTTGAGCTCAGAAAAAAATTACCAATTTTAAAGCTGAAATGAGAATATGCAGCAGGGAATTCAAACTACCAGTAAATATAAAGTTCGAGAAAAACTAATTCACTAATACTAAATTTACTAATTTAGAGTTGAAGGATGATCATGAAAATCACAGAAGGTGACCGATAGTTAATACTCATGATTTGGCTTTCAGGAAAGTAAAAAGAAACTTGAATGCTTACAATTAATCCTATTCTCCATACAAGGCCATAAAAATTTGTCAATTTTGGGGGGGCAGTATGCCAATATGAAAGTTGGGAAGAGACCACATAAAAAAATTAAAAAATAAATTAATGCTTACATGCGGTCTCAGCTGCAAGAACAGCTGGTTCTTCATAGCCAGGAGTATGCTCAACTTTCTTTGAAAACCAGCAGCCCATAAAAGAAGCAAATATGTCCAAGTTCTTTAAGGAAAGAAGTTCAAGCATTTGCATTCTGGTTGCTGTAATCAAGACCAAAATGAGAGAGTCCAATAAGATATAACATGAAATAATTGTTCACATTGGTATTAGTGAATTGAAAGGTAGTTACTGTCATGCCATAATAAAGCCAAAATATTGTACCTTTTAACATCATAATCATCATCAACATTACTGTTATCACAAATACTTGCAAACAACAGAAATCAGTGTGGAATGAGGATTCATGAAGCATCAAATGGTTCTAATAAGAATAATGATGATAAAAATGGTTCTTTTTACCAACGCAATATATATATATATATGTGTGTGTGTGTGTGTGTGTGTGTGTGTGTGTGTGAAGAAAATACCTCATTACAATTAGTAACCGTATCTATAACCAAAGGCTGCAAAGTGGAGATAACATTAGTACCAAAATTTTCAATTGAGTCATTTCTAATTTCAACTCCAATAGGATCAACATGCAGTTCAACAACATTATTGTTAACAGGATTGCTAGTGTGCCTCGCATTAGGATTGTTTTTGAGTTGAGGATTCAGATGAAAGCATGAAGTATTTTGATGCCCAAACATAGAACAATGGGTCCAATAGGGAGAGTGTCTTTCTATCTCTACAGGCTGCCAATAGCCCTGATGTTACGAGCCTATCCAAATTTCATTACAGAAAACCTGAGTAATATCATGTTCAACCAATACACGTGCTTCTGATGGTCTCGACATAGTAAAAGTAGCATGATCTATTTTCAAAGGTTTCCCATATGAATCCCATATGATCTATTTCATGATTAAAAAGATGTAGTTTTAGCCCTGGGAAACGAATCCATACCGGGATAATTGGCAACTCTGCTTTATGATCAAAATGGATAGACCATTTTCGAAATTTCATCAAGCTATTCTCCACCCACAAACCTTTTAACAAAGAGACGAGTGTAATCCTCATCATTAACTAATTGAATGAAAATATGTCTACCATCAATAATACCAACCTTCCACCACCCTTTTAATTTTAACATTTCAAACTCTCTTCTAATAATCTCCACCTTAGGAATGTCATCAGTAAATTTACCAACGAAGGCAAGACGACATGAAGAGGCGAGAACAGAAGTTTCGTCCTCAGTGACATAAAGAGCGAGTTTCCCATTTTTTTTGCCTAATTTTTTGATGAAAGTATAATCATTGCCAACAATGAGCGTTTCATGAAAACTTTGAAGGAATTATTCTGAGGAAGGTGTAGACGAACCACCGCCTCCGTCTAAAACAACATCAACAAAAGTTCGGGAAATCGACGGCATGTTCGAAACGAGAAACCCAAATCAATGCGAAAATCACACGGCGAAAGAGAAAAAAACGAAGTACGAATCGCTAGAGATCGCCCGAAAATCGCTAGAGGTGATGGAAAGATCTCACCAGCCAACCGAAGGAGCGCCATCTTCAAACGCCTTAGATCGCCCAAAAATCGCCGCAAAAGCCTAGCTATATATATATATATATATATTTATGCATGTATATATATGTATGTATGTATGTATAGATACAAGAAAACCCAAATCGCAGAAAAGAAGTAGCTAGGGACGAGCCAGTTTAGTCCTGCCCCTGCCTCTAGTTCTAGGATAACAAATTGTTTAGTGCTGAGTCATTTCCCGAAGTAACCAAAGTATCATCCATTAGGTTCCCGAGCTGAAGTTTACCTCCAATATTATTCTTCCTCCTTGAATAGACCTGTCATTCCTCCTCCAAAGACTGGCTCATCTGATCATCGTGTTGGTGAACAGAACGCCAGACAGATAAAAGCTGATGAGCACCAGAAGAAGAATTGTCAACTGTTGCAACGACTGTAGGTTATAGTGTGTGTGAAGCATGAATTGTCTCCCTGTATCTTTTCTCTTTTGGAGTGTTTGTATGTGTTGTATCGTATAGGTAGGGTGTCTCTATTGGGCCCTCTCATACAACTTTTATGTATCTTTCCTTTTTTAATAGTTTAGCCCTTGGGCTTTTCAATATATATATATATATATATATATATATATATATATATATATATATATATATATATATATATATACATATATATATATATATATATATATATATATATATATATATATATTAACCAATAACTTTAAGTTAGAAAATAGTTTAGCAGGCTCTGTCAAACCATTATGTTGATTTGGTGTTTTTGAGTAAATATAATTCAATTACCTTCCCAGAGATTTAGTTAAATATCACACAGCACAAAAAATTTTGGCAAAATATAAAACACTTTTAAGCAAATCTAAATTAACGCTTCATGTATAAATATGTCTCTCTCTCAGAGGCACCAATCAATAATAGTTTTGAATAAACTACATAAAATATTTTATTCAAAAATAACTTTGGATTCTATATATTCAAAATTTATGGATTAAGTTCTAGATTATAAGCATATAATTTACAACAACAATTATTTTGACAATTTTAACTTTTGAAGTTAACAATTTATATTTTTTTTGCATGCTCTAACTTAAGTTCGCGTGTCCGCACGTAGATATAAGTGTGTGTAGTTGTGTTACATATATATCTATATCTATATGTACATATATATATGTATCTATATGTACATACATATATATATGTATCTATATGTACATACATATATAAATATCTATATGTATATATATAATGTATGTGTGTGTGTGTGTTTGCGTTTGTGCATGCGTGTGTGCGCGCGAGTGTTTGCATGCATATCTGTATGTTTGTATTAAGTAGATACGTATGAATGTATGAATATGTATGTTGTAGGTATGTATGTACCTACGTCTCTATCTATGTACATACTAGGTACGTATGTATGAAGGTACGTATGTATGTACGTACATATGTATGCAAGTATGTACGTACGTATGTATGTACATATGTAGGTATGTATGTACGTATGTAGCTAGGTACGCATGTATGTAGGTCGGTACGTAGGTATATACGTACGTAGGTAGGCAGGAACGTACGTACGTAGGTAGGCAAGAACGTACGTATGTACGTATGTATGTATCTGTATCTATATTTATGTGTGTGTATATGTATATATATCTGTGTGTGTGCGCGCGCGCATGTGCATAAAAGAAAATAATAAATAGTAAATATATTTTGATATTATTCATAAATAATTTTAGATTATATATATGTTCATTTTTTTACTTACAGTCCTAAATTATGTGTGTAGCTTAAGTTTTGATTTTTTTTTTTAAGTAAACTCCAAATGCTCCCTTTATTTTAAATGTTAATGAATGAAAATGTTAACCAAATGGATGCTTTAAACATTACACTTCAAAGGGCTAATCAACAAAAAAATCATTAATGTATTCAAAAGATTTGTATTGGAAAAAGGGGTAAATCTAGAAAATTTCTTCAGTGGGACACTTTAAGAAAACTAGCACTCCAACCCTCTTAAATGTCTTATAATAAATACTTGGATTGAGCTTTTAAGCATTCAATCTCATATTATTTTTATTAGTCACTACAATAAAATGGCTAAAATGAGTTACAAATACTTTCGACAAAGAAAAACTTGAATTTTTGCTTCGTAATTTCCTCTAAATGCTAGAAAAGGTATCATGATAGGTTTATGGCAAAACGCCTTTGACAAATTTATAGAAGAGGTACAAATTATTCAAATTTGTATGAAAAAGGGTATATTACAAAACAAAAAAAGAGAGAGAAGTGAATGACCTCACAAATAATCAATACCCCGACACAACATTGATAGTATCTTGTGAACAACTAGCCTCATAATCTTTTTGATGCGTTAACACATGAACATTAATGATCGTTTTGTTGGAAATAAATAATTATTAGCACATAAGGAATGCTAAAAAAAAGAGGAACAAAACTTGAAAGAGTCATTTTTATTTCATTTTATTTTTTCCTTGATACAAATTCAAATACATCACACCTATTTATAATAGTGTACCCCCATTAGGATTGTGCTAATACATTTCAATTATATGACTGCTATTGAGTCTCAAGAATACTCTTTTATATAACTCATTAAGTACATATTTTAGATTTCTCTAAACACACTTTTTAAAATGTATTTAGAATCCTCTAAAACTTTCTTTTCGAATGACTTTCTAATATTTTTCAAAGACCATTTTAGATTATGGGCTTAATTAAAGCTAATTTCATATTGGTCAAAATCAAGTTTAATTTTTAGCACACCATCTGCACAATCAAGTACATATATTTTTTTTTTTCCTCATTAAGCTAATTTCATATTGGTCAAAATCAAGTTCTAATACATTTCATATGATTTGTCATCCTGAGCAATCTTTTTATCCTTATAAAATCTTTATATTTGAGTGACTTGGTAAATATATCAACTACTTAATCATGAGTCTTCATATACTCCATTTGCACATGTTTTCTTGTGATGCAGTCTCTAATGAAGTGATAGCATGTGTTGATATGTTTACGACAATTATTGAAAACAAGATTCTTGGCCAAAATGATAGTTGAATTGTTATCAACATAAATAATCGTTGGTTCTTCTTATGGATTTCTTAACTCCAACAAATTTCGAAGCCAAATTGCATGACAGACGTATGAAGTTGCAAAAAATACTTAGCTTCACAAGTAGAGAGGATGACGATTGGTTACTTCTTTGACATCCAAGTAAAAATAATGTCTCCCATTTAAAACACGAATCCTGTGGTACTTTCTCTCATCTAAGTCTCCGACCCAATCATTATCACTATATCTGATAAGCATGAAATCTTTTGATGATGAATAAAATAAGTCAAAGACAATCAAACCTTTAATATAACAAAGAATCTTCTTGGCAACCTTCAAATGATTAGTAAATGGAGCCTCCATATAGCGGTTAACGAGTCCAACAATATGAAGAACGTCTGGCCTGGTGCAAGTCAAGTAGAGCAAGCTTCCGACCAAGCTCTTGAAAAATGCTAGACTGATATTTTCTCTATTCTCATTCTTGAATAACTTGCCTCTACATTCCATTGGCGTGCTTATGAGCTTGCAATCATTCATATTTGACTTCTTGATCGTTTCCATCCCATAGCTTTCATGAGAAATAAAGTTGCCTTCATCTGTTTGTTTAACTAATAGTTTCAAGTCAAGCAACAGGAGAAAAGACCTCATCGTAGTCGATGCAAACTATTTGATTGTAGTCATTTGCCACCAATCTAATTTTATACTTCTCGACTAGAGCTGTCAAAACAGCTCGTTGTTCGCGAATAGCTCGTGTTCGGCTCGTTCGCTAAGTTAACAAACCAAACACAAACAAAGATTTGTTCGTTCGTGTTCGGCTCGTTTTGGCTCAAAATACTGCTCATCAAATATATATATATATATATATATAATGAGCAGTATTTTTAAAAAACTTAATTAACTACAAGACTATAAAGATTTAAAAGCAATTATAAGTATTAATTAAGAAAATAAAATAAAAATTATTAAATTAGATTCAAATGATGTTTTAATATAAACAATAATTTTTAAATCTTGCCCCAATCTTTAACATCTTATGGCTACCTGATTAGGGTTGTCAAAACGACTCTTTGTTCGTGAACGGCTCGTGTTCGGCTCGCTAAGCAAACGAGTCGAACACGAACACACTTTTTGAGCTCGAAATACCCCAATTCTCGACTTTTTCTTTGACCTTTTTCTTTGCTTATACACCCACTTCACGTCAATTGTCTTCTACCCTTTTGGAAGCGCAACTAGCTCCTAAGTATGATTCTTCTCAATCACCTTTATTTCTTCATCCATGGCATCCTTCCACTTTAATACATTGCACGACTTCTTGAAAATTTACAGTCTCGAAATTAGAGTAAGATTATATTGATTCTAGGTTTTCTCATAAATTTCCTATAAACTTCTGAAGTGTGGTACACTTTTGCTTGAACATGTACTTGAAGATGGTGAAGATGATGAGTGCTTTTGATTACATGCAGTTGGTGGTGTAGCAAGCTCCGCTCTTTTTTGCTTCATCATTGGGTGCTCCACTTCTTCATTCTCAATGTATGAAATGAAGTTGTAGTCCTCATCATGTGGGACCCAAACCCATTTTTCTTCTTCATCAAATACAACATCACTATTTTCCCAGTATTTGGATTGTACAACTTGTAGTCTTTCAAGTTGGAACCATAACCGATGAAAATAAATTTCTCACTTTTATCATCTAGCTTACATTATTGCTCATCGGATAAGATGCACATAGACTATGCTTTTTCAAATACTCTTAAATGGGGGATACCGGGCTTCCTTCCACTCCACGTTTCTTGCAGTGTCATGCCCCATACCTTTCTTATTGGAGATCGAATGGACAAGTAAACCGCACATGCAACAACTTCAGCCTAAAACAACTTAGACATCCTCTAACTCTTAAGCATAATGCAACCCATATTAAGAATAGTTTGATTCTTTATTTTTGCTATACCATTTTGTTGAGGGGATCTTGGGCAATCAACGTTTCACGTATTCTATTGACTTCACAAAATCTTTGAAACTCCTTTAGATTGAACACGCCTCCTCCATCAGATCTCATGACCTCAATGTTGCTTTCTTTCTCCACCAAAGCTTTGAACTCTTGAATACTCCAAAGATCACTGGCTTTTGCTTCAAAAAAATATACACTTTTTTTTTTGGTTGAAATATCATATATAAAAAGAAGAAAATAATTACTTTTATCAAGAGAAGTTAAATTGATTGGACCACACACACCTGTATGTATGAGCTCATGTGGTTATTGTACTCTCAAATTTGACTTCTTTGGAAAGTTCTTCCTGAATTGCTTCCTGAGCAAGAAGCCTTCACATATTTGGTTGGCGTGATTGATGCATAGCAGGCCTCTCACCATTTTCTTCTTTCATAATAGCTCAAATGCTCCAAAATTAAAATGCTCAAACTGAAGATGTCAGAGTCAAGATGGAACTTTGCACTTGACAATATCATTTTGAATATTGAGGCAAGAACATTCTATTTCTTAAAATTGGTATCTTTGCAATTACGTTGTTCATATTGTCTATATAGAAAGTTTATTGTCTTTCAAACGAATATCATAACCTTTTTCTGAGAGCCAACAAAAACTTAAGATATTATTCTTCATATTCGACACATAATGAATGTTTGAAATAAATTGATACTTTCTATTCTTCAACCAAATAAGGATATTACATTTGCCTTTCATCGCTACCTTGGACTCATCTCCCAAGGACACATTGCCACTCGCCAACACATCAAGCTCCACGAACATGTCTTTTCTCTCACACATATGCTTGCTTGCTTTGTTATCCAAATACCATGTGTTATCTTGTCCTTTTTCATTCTTATTATATGTCAGTAGCAAAATTTCATCTTGTTGACTTCTCTCTTTTATATAATTTGCTTTCTCTTCAATTTTATTATTGTTGGGAATTCTACATTCTGTAGAATAGTGACCAAACTTTTGACAGTTGCAACACATCACTTGGGACTTGTATCTTGATCTTCATTTTCTTCTTCCACGCCCTCTTGTTGTTCTTCCTCTTTGTTCAAAATTGATATTATTTTTGTCATTGTTGGAACTCCAATCTCGTTCGCGTTCATGACCACGGCCTTGTCCTCGAACCCGGCCTTCTCCTTGACCCGACCTTCTCCTCGACCACGGCCTTTTCTTTGCTGACTTTAAACATAATCAATGCTCTCTTGCTTCGTTAAATTAAGTTGCATCTTCAGGAGTTATCTGTGATCTCTTCTTTTTTTTCTGCATAAGCTTGTGAAAAACCCAAGGGCTGCCAAGTATTATAGTCGTCAAGAATTTGGTCTCTTAAACAATGGCAACAGAATAATCCAATAGTGAATCTAAAAATCAAAGAATTTTCTCCATAATTGTTACTTCTTCTAGCTTTACCTCGGTTCTTTTTAGTTGATTAGAAACTAAGTATGAGTTTGACTTCTTTCATATGTAAGGCTTCAAACTCACCTCTTAATATTCCAAGACGCACCTTCTTGACTTGCCCCACTCCATTACAAGAGGTCTAAAGCTTCTCCAATGCCTCCTTAGCTCTGCATCAGAAATCTTCTCAAAAGCTTCATCATATAATCATTGATAGATTAGATAGATAGCCTTCTTATCTCTCTGCCTCATAAGCGTTGAATCAGCGCCCGAGTGCGGGTGTTAAATGTGCCCCGAAAAGGGGCGCTTCCATCCCGCGGGCCAGACGACCACCGAAACATGTGTCATTCGCAGAAACATGATGATACATGATTGCGATCCCGCGCGAAGGGAGGCGGATCGCGAACTCTCGAAATCCAGGGAGTTGCTTGCTAGTCTGCCTCACCTATTTTCGTTTGGGTAGAGTTTTTTTGGATTCTTCTTATCTTCCCACTCTCTTCCTTTATATAGAAGTTTCCTCCATCCAACAAAAGCATATAAATAGTTTTCCTTGCGTGTAGGAGGCAGTTTGGTTGTATTTATTGTCAGATTCCTATGTGGAGTTCTTTCCGCCATTGTGGGCTATATCCAAGGAGGTGGTGGTGCTCCGATTGTATCCTCTCTGAGATGGTAATTGTATCATTCCCTTTTAACTTCCCCAAACCTTCTTCTCTCCACTTCTCATCCATCAAACTCTCCCTCCGTCACCAACACCCTGTCATCTCCTTTCAGGTTATTACTGTCGTCCAACCTTCCAACCTCCTTCCAAACTCCGCTCAGACACCCCACTGCCCGCTGTCGACCGCCTACAAACCTCCCTACTTGCTAAACCTATAGTTCCACACCTTCCCTTTGCTACCACCCACCTTCAGTGGTTGTCATCATCACTTTCAATCATCTCTATCCCTCTATTTGCTTGTGTCGTCTATGTTTTGCATTGTTGTGTTGTGTTGTAACTCTTATTTTTCTGTTAATAAATGTTTGTTTTTATGTTTTCACCATTTTTCCTACTAGTTCTGATATCATCTGATATCAGAGCTAGCCCAACTCTAATCCTATCCTAGGGTTTGTAGCATCCGCCACACCAAGCTACATCCACCCATTTTTTCCCTTCCAATCCTCAACCCTAATCATGCCACTACATAGAGAAACATCAGGCTCTACTCAGGAAGAGATCCAATGAGAAATTCGTCGTCTGCAACGGAGAATAGCCGAGTTGGATTTTGGGAACTAGGAAAAGATTACCTTCGATCATGATCGAGACAGTCAAAGAGAATAAAAGAACGAGAGATGAATTCGTTTCATAGGGAAGATCACAATGAAGAGGAATATCGACCACGTCGTTTTGGTATACAATATCAAAGGAGTCTGAAAGAAGAGGTACCTTATGGAGGTCAGTGGGACTTTGGCATCAAGATGGACCTCCCAAAATTTGAGAGAGGTACGAATCCCGATGATTTTATCGACTGACTACAATCATTTGAGCGGATTTTTGAATATAAAGATGTACTAGAGGACAAACGAGTCAAGCTAGTTGTCATTAAACTAAAGAAGAATGCATCCTTACAGTGGGAAAATCTACAGAGACAAAGGAAAAGAGAAGGCTGTGAGAAGATAACTAAGTGGGAGAAGATGAAGAAGACAATACAGAAAAAGTAACTCCCACCCCACTATCGTTAGGATATGTTTCTCAAACTCCACCACTTACAATAGGAGAACCTTTCAGTGGAGGAATTCATAGCCTAATTCGATCACTTACGCCTAAAGTGCAAACTTATAGAGCTGGAAGAGCATACGTTAGTCTGATATCTTGGGGGACTGAAGTCTGTCATTAGCAATGTGGTGCAACTACAANTTAATATTCCAAGACGCACCTTCTTGACTTGCCCCACTCCATTACAAGAGGTCTAAAGCTTCTCCAATGCCTCCTTAGCTCTGCATCAGAAATCTTCTCAAAAGCTTCATCATATAATCATTGATAGATTAGATAGATAGCCTTCTTATCTCTCTGCCTCATAAGCGTTGAATCAGCGCCCGAGTGCGGGTGTTAAATGTGCCCCGAAAAGGGGCGCTTCCATCCCGCGGGCCAGACGACCACCGAAACATGTGTCATTCGCAGAAACATGATGATACATGATTGCGATCCCGCGCGAAGGGAGGCGGATCGCGAACTCTCGAAATCCAGGGAGTTGCTTGCTAGTCTGCCTCACCTATTTTCGTTTGGGTAGAGTTTTTTTGGATTCTTCTTATCTTCCCACTCTCTTCCTTTATATAGAAGTTTCCTCCATCCAACAAAAGCATATAAATAGTTTTCCTTGCGTGTAGGAGGCAGTTTGGTTGTATTTATTGTCAGATTCCTATGTGGAGTTCTTTCCGCCATTGTGGGCTATATCCAAGGAGGTGGTGGTGCTCCGATTGTATCCTCTCTGAGATGGTAATTGTATCATTCCCTTTTAACTTCCCCAAACCTTCTTCTCTCCACTTCTCATCCATCAAACTCTCCCTCCGTCACCAACACCCTGTCATCTCCTTTCAGGTTATTACTGTCGTCCAACCTTCCAACCTCCTTCCAAACTCCGCTCAGACACCCCACTGCCCGCTGTCGACCGCCTACAAACCTCCCTACTTGCTAAACCTATAGTTCCACACCTTCCCTTTGCTACCACCCACCTTCAGTGGTTGTCATCATCACTTTCAATCATCTCTATCTCTCTAGCTGACCTCCATCACTTATTCAGATACATTTAGGAGTGTTTGCTTGTGTCGTCTATGTTTTGCATTGTTGTGTTGTGTTGTAACTCTTATTTTTCTGTTAATAAATGTTTGTTTTTATGTTTTCACCATTTTTCCTACTAGTTCTGATATCATCTGATATCAGAGCTAGCCCAACCCTAATCCTATCCTAGGGTTTGTAGCATCCGCCACACCAAGCTACATCCACCCATTTTTTCCCTTCCAATCCTCAACCCTAATCATGCCACTACATAGAGAAACATCAGGCTCTACTCAGGAAGAGATCCAATGAGAAATTCGTCGTCTGCAACGGAGAATAGCCGAGTTGGATTTTGGGAACTAGGAAAAGATTACCTTCGATCATGATCGAGACAGTCAAAGAGAATAAAAGAACGAGAGATGAATTCGTTTCATAGGGAAGATCACAATGAAGAGGAATATCGACCACGTCGTTTTGGTATACAATATCAAAGGAGTCTGAAAGAAGAGGTACCTTATGGAGGTCAGTGGGACTTTGGCATCAAGATGGACCTCCCAAAATTTGAGAGAGGTACGAATCCCGATGATTTTATCGACTGACTACAATCATTTGAGCGGATTTTTGAATATAAAGATGTACTAGAGGACAAACGAGTCAAGCTAGTTGTCATTAAACTAAAGAAGAATGCATCCTTACAGTGGGAAAATCTACAGAGACAAAGGAAAAGAGAAGGCTGTGAGAAGATAACTAAGTGGGAGAAGATGAAGAAGGCAATACAGAAAAAGTAACTCCCACCCCACTATCGTTAGGATATGTTTCTCAAACTCCACCACTTACAATAGGAGAACCTTTCAGTGGAGGAATTCATAGCCTAATTCGATCACTTACGCCTAAAGTGCAAACTTATAGAGCTGGAAGAGCATACATTAGTCTGATATCTTGGGGGACTGAAGTCTGTCATTAGCAATGTGGTGCAACTACAACCTTACTGGATGCTGGGAGATGTTCAAACATTAGTCTTGAAAGTGGAAAGACAACAGAAGCAGATAAGGCAACAATTATCCTTCAAGCAGCAACCTTCAGGCAGGTATTCAGCTACAGTTACCACAACCGACAGAAGTAACCCAAAATACACAAGCAAGCCCAGACAAGGGAATGACACTACGGATCAAAGCGGGAAGAAACAAGAGACGGGTAACTCCTCCAACACGGCACCAGCTAGGAAGTGCTATTGATGCCACGACCCGGCCACATAGCCTCCAACTACCCCATGAGCAGGGTAGTCACACTCACAGATCAAGGCACCATAGAAGAGATAAAGGACGAGAAAAAAGTTGAGGAACAGGATGAGGTGTATCAACTCCCACCAAATGAAGAAGCACCATGATTCGACGGATCCTGCAGATTGAGGACACGAAGGATTTGCAGTGGTTTTACCACAACATATTATGCACTCGCTGCACAGTGAACGAAAATGTATGCAGTGTAATCATTGATGACGGAAGCAGCAATAACGTGACATCGATACAAATGGCAAAGAAATTGAGACTTGTGACTCAAAAGGCATTTTCAACCATATTCACTTACGTGGCTGAAAGAGAATCGAGTCAAGATTGACCGAAGATGCTTGGTAGAGTTTTCAATTGGAGGCCAGCTATAGGACCAGGTGTAGTGTGACGTGGTTCTCATGGATGTCTGTCATCTTTTATTGGGATGACCATGACAGTTTGACTGAAGAACTCGACACGACGGATATAAAAACACATATTTTTTTACCAAGAACGACAAGCGCAACACCGTCCTTTCTTCAACGGAGCCTGAGGTCACAGGATCCCTTATCAGCAGAGTAGCATCAGTGGAACTAGATTTAGTGGCGACACAAAATAAGTGGACTGGATACCGAATCCTAACATGGGTAAAATATGAAGGATAAGATTTAAAGGCCTCACAGTCGATGTCATATCGCCAACACCACCACAGCTGGGAGGGCTCAGGTCACTCTCATGGCACACAAGACTGAACCACTTGCTTTAGGAAAATTTAGTAGTACGTGTGAGGCACATAGCCCTAAAAGATAAGATTAAGGTATATGTCTGCTCGTTCATGAGAGAAGACCCTCAGGTACCATGAGAGATAGTGTAGTCATCAGTGAGATCTAGGGGTGACTAACGACGAAACGGAAGCTTCGACCTATGAAGTCAAAGCTCCCCCAACCATGAGAGACTGACATAAGAGCTAAAACAGCCGTCTACTGCGGGTACTGAATGCGACCCGAAATGGGGTGCTTCCATCCCGCGGGCCAAACAACCTGCGAAGCTTCACAAGAACAATTGACGGAACAGGATCATGATCCCACGAAAATGGAGGGAGGCCAATTGCAAACTCCCGCGATCCAGGGAGCCGCTTCGCTAGTCTGCCTCACCTATATTCGTTTGAGTAAGGTTTTTATAGATTCTTCTTGCTTTCCCACTCTCTTCCTTTATGTAGAAGTTTCCTCCGTCCAGCGAGAGTTTATAAATTTTTGTCCCCTATATGTAGTCGGCAGCTTTGGTTATGTTTGTTCTTAGATTCCTATGTGGAGTTATTTCCTTCTTGTGGGTTGTATCCGAGGAGGTGGTGGTGCTCCAGTTGTATCCTCTCCGAGGTAATGATTGTATTATTCCCTTTTACCTTACCTAAACCTTCTCGTTTCCACTTCTCATCCACTGAACTCTCCTCTGTCACCAACAAACACCTTGTCATTTTCTTTTCTACAGGTTATTATTGTTGTCCAACCTTCTGCCTCTTTCCAAACTCCTTCAAGCCACCCCACTGCCCGTTACCGACCCACCTATCCCCTGCTTATTTTCCCTACAGCTCTACACCTTCCCTTCACAGCCACCCGCCTCTCGTGGCTGTCGTCATCCTTTCCAATCATACCTATCCCTCTAGCCGACCTCTACCATCCATTGAGATACATTTAGAAGTGTTTGCTTGTGTTGTCTATGTTTTGTATTGTTGCCTTGTATTGTAACCCCTAATTCCTTATCAATATTTTTTTTTTTTGTGTTTCCACTATTTTTCCTACTAGTTCCGACATCTTCTAATTTCTTAAACAATCATTTTGAGTTTGGAATAGATTGACTCATCTTGTAGCTCGATGTAGCATTTCTCTACCATCTCCCATACATCTTGCTGTCCAAGAAGAACCTTCATCTTGCCGCTCTAATTGTTATAGTTGCTATTGTAGAGGGAAGGAACTTGAAAGGATATCATACCATTGCTTGATCGTCATCTCACTAGAAAGAACTTTATTATGGTTTTGATTCCACTTTATTGAAAATAAAATTAAAACTATTAGGATAGGAGGAATGCTGAGAAAGAAGAGGAACACGGCTTGAAGGGGTCACTTTTATTTCACTCTATTTTCTTCTTGATACAAACTTAAATACATCACACCTATTTATATTAGTGACACTGCCATTAGAATAGTGCAAGCATATTTCAATCATTTGTTTACTATTGACTCTCTAGAATACTCTTCTATATAATTCATTAGTTATATATTCTAGATTTTTCTAGACAAACTTTTGAAAATGTTTCTAGAATCCTCTAAAACTTTCTTTCAGAATGAGTTTCTAGAACTTTCCAATGACTGTTCTAGATTATGGGCTCAATTAAAACCCAATTTCATATGAGATAAAATCAAGTTTAATTTTCAACACACTCTCTATACACTTTAACTTTCTTCAAGTCTTTTTTTTGTGAAACTTTTGTTTCTAATGTTATCAAGCCTGATTTTCGCCCAAAATAAAAAAAGCAAAAGGCACTCAATAACTTTGTCGAAGGTCACAATAAGATTGTCACGATGTTTGGAAGGAGAACAAAGAGCCCCCCATAAAGGTCTAGGGATCAAAAGCCTCATATATTTATGATAATTTTATTAAGGGTATTTTGAGTATTTTAGTGTACTTTTTGGATGAAAGAGAGATGGAAGAGGCATCATCTCATGTATCTATGAGAAATTGTTGATATGATTCTCCACAATCAGACTGAAACCAATAGTGGCATTTTTTAATTCAGTGAACCTATACAAAATTCATGAGCATTTTTTTTTTTTTGCACTAATCTTCAATTTCTATGTTTTCATTTATTATTATTATTTATTTATTTATTTTTGCTCTAAATGTTTGCATTGTTTATGTGTATTTCCCAAAAATCAAGTCACAAAATGAAGAGAATAAAGGCAAGCCGGGTCCCCCGGTCAAATAACTTAGTGGAGTAAACCCAAGCCAGTGGGGAATCGTGCCTCAAATGCTCCCATGTTGGAATCTCCCATGATCATGAAGATCACATGGGCCGCAAAGTGCTATATTTTGGCAGCAAAAAGATTCCATGTAATTCTGCATAAAAGATGCAATTTACCCGAAGAAAATCATCAACATTTGCGCTTCATATCTTGATTTTTTTTTTTCTGTTTATATTTCATGCCTGATTATCATATGTTTTCAAGTGTGTTCTTAATCATAATATTTGAGTTTATATTTACACATCTTAGAAAACAAAAGCATTGCTCAAGTTATTTTCCAACACGTTAGACAAAAAGCCAATTATGTCGCTAAAAGGAAATATGAATTACTCAATGAATATATATATGTATATATATATACAAGCCAAAACATAGTAAAGTCTTCTCTAATGTACCTATGATTCTGAAATTAACAGAAATAACCTTCTACAGATCAGCAGGAAAAAAACGGCAAATCACATAATCAAATTCTTCGTAACAACCAAAACCTGCTTTAAAGTTCACACACTTCTGTTTGATATTAGAGACGTGTATAATTTTTCTACTCAGCAGAAGAAAGATGCAATTCATCAACTCTAACAAAATAGAGTGGATTAATTAAATAAAATTAGCTAACATGTGCCAACTAATTTAATCTTCGATCATGAGAAATCCTAAGCTAATCTACAACAAATTAAGTAAGAAATTAAACATGCTAGTGAAAATTGAGACAAAATCACCATTGACTTCGGTCCAATACTGCAAAACACATTGGATAAAGCCATAGAAATCAAGAAAAATGAAGAACAAATCCAGATTAAAAAATGTAAGTGTTTAACAGCGAAATTAAAAGAAGACGAAAAGAAAAGAATTAGAAGAGATCTCAGTTAAACCAAAGCGCATTGCAGAAATAAATTAAAAAAAAAAAAAAAAACTAAAAAACTGCTGCACTTTTGCGAAAAGGAGAACAATCATATCTGAAAAAGGTAAACATATAGAATCCAAAGGGCAGAATAAACGCATTCGCGAAGAATCCTCCATTGTGAAGAACGGAAACCTACCTTTGAGCTCTGTGTTCCCCAGCTCTTATTCCCCGGCTCTTCGTATTTTATGAATCCCGTGACCACCGCGAGATACTGTTAAAAGCCTACCTCCTCTTTCAAGCGGTTGCATATTTTTATAAAGAAAGATTTACATCCATGGCACCCAATTTACATGTATTTGCATATATACCACTCAATTCCAAAGGATTTATCTCATAACTGTAGGGTTACTGTTAAGAAAACAATGATTTAAAAATAGTAAGAGTTTTGCTACTTAATTCTATGGATATCTGAAGAAACCGCAGGGTTAATGTTAAGAAAATAAAATTTTAAAAATTGTAATAGTTGTTATATACATACATTAAGTGTCCGTAATTTTTATAAAAGTGCTTGATGTAATAAAAAATTTATTTTTGTGAAGTTAACATGTTTATTATAAATATTAATATTTTAAAAAAATCAGACAATAATTTTCTATAGCAACGACGCATTATTAGAAACTTTTGAAAAAGAGAAGTAATGGCGGACTGACTTAGATTTTGTTTGAGAATGTGTTGAACTTTTGTTTGGTTGCATGGAACGCTGCTACCAGCAAAAATTTTGCTTTGGCACAAAAGAGTTGTCAGAACGTCTCCGAACGTTGCATAGCAAAAGCAATAAGTTTTCGTCATTTTAGATCATATTTGAAACCTTGCGTTCAGCGAACTCGAAAAACCAGATTTACTGAGTATGAATGTTTCTTGAAAGGAAGCCGAAGAATTGCCTCAAAAGATAACGTTAAAAAGGCTTCTCAATATAGTATTGCAATAATGTATTGGTGGCCTTAAAAATAAAATAGTTAAAAAGCTACATCAAACATCAAACATCAAACATCAAACTAACTCTTTTTTTGGCTAAAAATTGTTATAGAATAATTTTGTCAATGTTGATTTCTTAAAATTTAATGCAAAAGGTTTATTTATTAAAAATAATTGAATAATAATTTCTTTATAAACATCACATTTTAGTATACTTAGTTATAAGAATTTATTTCTCATCATATAAATCTTTGAAAAATAATAAGAAAATATAACTACAAAATAATATAGCAAGAAAAAGAAAGGTATGAGAAAGATACTCCAAAAGGACCAAGTTTTACACTACTTAAATCTTCAATGATTTTATATTTTTGCACCAATCAACAAAGGAATTAAATATCAATGTCATTTAACTGGAATTATTAATGTCTTTAGATGTTATAATAATAATTTGTAATTACAAGAATTAGTTATTAAATAGAGTATTTTGAGATTTTTAGTTAAAATTATCAAAATGTCACTGCAAAAGATGATAAATAGAAATTCATTCTATGCATGAAATAACTTTGAATTTGGAGAGATCTTAGATATATGAAAATTGAAGAGCTATGTGATGCTCGACATCAACAATTATCATTAGCAACTGCTATTGCTAGAACACTGTTGCTAAATTATTTACTAACCACACTCACTTGATCCCGCGTTCAGCTATTATCATTTGATCACCATAGTCTAACCATCATCAATCAATCACAGCGGCTAGACCATCCCCACCTATTATTGGCTAACCACTATCTTCCAACTTTGTCACCCACTATTATCAATGACTTTGATGGACGTTATCATTAAGTTATCATTAATGAAGCTAACACGTCATTAACACCAACATCGATGTTGGCCAACTTTGTCACTCTTTATGTCAACAGTATTGAAGTATACCACCGCCAATAATATTGATGTACATTTTTTACATCAATGCAATTTCCCATTGACTGCTTTGCCTACTTTTATCTACAAAAATAAGATTAATACATGTTATGGAGTTCAAAGTTGATGTTTGCCAACTTCATCAAATATTTTCACCAATATTATTAACAAATGCATTGCCAATAAAACTGATATATGATGTTGACATCAACTTTGAATATAAGCAACTTTGTTGAAAGTTGTCAACAACAAAGTCGATGCACATCATTGTTAATTGGGGGTAATGCATGCACTCGATTTACTCTAATGTTAATGTATGTTAACTAAGTTGCCTGACATCACTAATAATATTAACAAACTATATTGCTAATAAGATTGCAATTTATTGGCATGAAAGTGCATTTGTGTAATGTATCACCTGTCATTGCTAGCAATACTAATGCTGATGCATTTTGTTAACTTTAAAACTAGCACTTGCTAATTTTGATGTGCACAATTATCGGCAAGATCAACATTGATGCATTTGATCACCAATAAAGTTGTTTGGTGCTCCTAGTTGACTAAAACTAAAACGTACACACTTCTCATTTGCCTCCATCAACTTGGACAGCACCTGCTATCACGACCAACAGTAATTTTTGACATTGATAATAAGGCTTATATTTCACTTTTTTTATCTTTGGTCTACCCTCTAATGAGAAAAATCAAATAGATTATTAATGATCTCTTAAAGATTTTTCCAAATGTCTTGAAGTTGCTTCAACTTGTAGTATGGAATCTTTCCTTTACAGTTCATATCTACTATATATATTAGTGAATTTTCTAATTTCATAGGAAGTCTTCATTTGTGACCTATAATATAAACTATGAGAATCATTTTGACCAGACAAGTTCTCATGTGTGTGTGTCTATATATATATATATATATATATATATATATTTGTTTGGATTTTCATATTAAAATCCATTGCCTCACTTACGAGGTCTTAATTTATCTTATTTTGATGTGCTCAATTTTTATATGATGCCAAGACGATACATTTTTTTTTATTATCTTGAATTTTTCAGCATGTAGTAATATTGATTTTAACGAAATCAAACAATTTTTAAAATAATATACAACCAAAGACAACTAATCAGATCAACGAGGAAAGAATGGATTTTGACTTTCTTATCTAGTTCAAGCCCAACAAAGGAATGAGTCCAAAAATGGACAACTGAGGATGAATTTGTAGCGCTAGACTTTTGGGCAACGATCGGTCGAGTGCCCAATATTGAGTACTAGCGGGCCAAGTATCAAGAGTCGAGTACGGAAGATCGAATATGAAAGGTCGAGCATGAAAGGTCCCTCTTTTCCTGCTCTCCCTCGCTCTCTATCCTTATTATATTATATTCTTTAGGTGTGATGCAAGCAAAAAATGGGATTCAAGTAGCATCGCAAATAAATTATTCAAACTATTTTGAGCCTTTTTTTTATATCATTACAAAGAAGCTAGTTATTTTTATTAGGAAAAAAATTTTATGGATATTTTAAGGGTATTTTTTTTTGTTAGATGAGATTAATGATTGAATACAAATTATATTAGCATATTATATAATAAATTGTATGAAAATCAGTTTAAAATTTATCAGATTAGCTTTAAAATAGTGTAATGCAAATTTTTCATACATGTGGAACTTATCTTATATAATAAATTGTATGAAAATCAGTTCAAAATTTATTAGATTGGCAACAAAATAGTGCAATGCACATTTTTCGTACATATGGCACTGATCTTATATAATAAATTGTATGAAAATCAATTTGAAATTTATTAGATTTGCTTCAAAATAGTGCAATGCAATTTTTTCATACATATGGCACTTATCTCAAAGTTAATCCAATAATTTTCAAGATTGTCTTGATATATTTTATACCAAGATATATTAACATTTTTTTCTTTAATTTTTGCCACCAATCTTATTTTGTACTTTTCGACTTTCCTTCGGCATTTTTTTTTTGCTTGTACACCTACTTTACATCGATTGCATTGTACATATTTGGAAGTACAACTAGCTTCCAAGCGAAAAAATATTACCTCATGAGTACTGATGCATCAGTACTCCAATGAGGAGGTGCCACGTGACATTTTAGTAGGACCATTGGATACGTGGCACCTCCTCATTGGAGTATTGATGCATCAGTACTCCTGAGGTAATATTTTTTCCTTCCAAGCATCGTTTTTTTCTCAATCACCATGATTTCTTCATCCATTACATCCTTCCACTTCTTGCTTTGCATGACTTCTTGAAAATTCATGATCTCGCAATTAGCAAAAAGGCAAAAGAGAGTAGTATTATCTCATAAATTTCCTATAACTACCCTTTTGCTTGAACATGTATTGAAGATGGTGAAGATCATTAATGCTATTGAGTACATGACGTTGGTGGTGTGGTAAGCTCCTCTCTTTTTTGCTTCATCATTGCTTTCTCTACTTCTTCATTCTCAAAATATATAAATAAATTGTAGTTCTCATCCAGTGAGTCCCAAACTCATTCTCCTACTTCATTAATTATAAAATTACGACTGATAATTATTTTTTTAGATTCTGGATTGTACAACTTATAGTCTTTCGAATTGGGGTCATAAATGATGAACTTGAACTTCTAACTTTAATCATCTAGTTTACCATATGATACATGCACATATACTTTGCTTGATTAGACTGCACACACCCGTATATGAGCTCAAGTGGCTATTGTAACCTCAAATTCGACTTATTTGAAAAAATCTTCCTAAATTTCTTCTCTAGCAAGAAAACTTCACATATCTGGTTGGGGTGATGCAAGACAGGTCTCTCACCATTTGATAGGAGAAGTCGAGCTTCCTTCCACTCCATGCTTCTTGCAGTATCATTCCATACACACTTCTTATTGGAGATTAATTGGATAAGTAAACCACACACGCAACAGCTTTAGTCCAAAACTCGTTAGGCATCCTCTAAGACTTAAGCATACTCCAAGCCATCTTAAAAATAGTTTAATTCCTTCTTTTTGTTATACTATTTTTTTTAGTGGTCTTGAGGTAATCAACGGTTAACATATTCAATGGGATTCACAAAACTTTTGAAATTCATTTGGAATGAACTCACTTCCTCAATCATATCTTATTGCTTTGAACTCAATGCTACTTTCTTTCTCCACCAAAACTTTGAACTTCTTGGATACTCTAAAGACCGCCGTTTTTTTCTTCAAAAAATATACCCAAGTTTTTCTTGAAAATTCATATATGAAAGGAATAAAATAATTACTCTTATCAAAAGAGCTTTGCTTGATTGGACTACACGCATCTGTATATATGAGATCAGGTGGCTGCTGTGTTCTCGAATTTGACTTATTTGAAAAATTCTTCCTGAATTGCTTCCCTAGCAAGCGACCTTCACATATCTTGTTGGGGTTATTGATGCAAGGCATATCTCTCACCATTTTATTCTTACATAATAGATCTAATCCTCCAAATTTAAGATACCCAAACTAAAGATGTCAAAGTTAAGATGGATCTTTATAGTAGGGCACTCTTAGAGATGCTTGACAATATCATTTTGAATGTTGATCAATATAACATTCTATTTCTTGACATTGGTATCTTCATAATTAGTTTGTTCGTATTGTCTATTGTAGAATTGTTATTGCCTTTTAAATGAATATCATAATCTATTTTAAGAACTAAAAAAGTCGACTTAAGATATTATTTTTCATATTCAGCACATAATAAATATTAAAAATAAATTGGTGTTTTCCGTTTTTCAACTGGATAAGAATATTACCTTTAACTTTCACCACAACCTTGGACTTATTTTCAAATAACACATTTCCACCCACTGACTCATCAAGTTTCACGAACATATATTTTTTCTTTCGCACATATGGTTGCTTGCAACATTATCCAAATACCACATATTATCTTCTTTTTCATTCTTATTATACGTCAGAAGCAAAGTGTCATCTTGTTGACTTCTTTCTTATAGATAACTTGCCTTCTTATTAACTTTATTATTGTAGGGAGTCCTACATTCTACAGTGTAGTGACCAAATTTTTGGTAGTTATAACACATTACTTGAGACTTATTGTATTTTAATCTTGATTTTCCTCTTCCAAGCCCTCTTATTGATTTTTGTCTTTGTCCAAAATTGATATTGTTGCTTTGTCATTGTTGGAACTCCAATCTTGTCCACATTCATGATTACGACCTTTTCCTCGGAAACAACCTTTTCCATGTTGAATTTTATCATAATCAATGCTCTTTGCCATAGTTGAAATAAGTTGCATCTTAAAGATTATTCTGTAATCCCTTACTTTTTTTTTTCTTTTCCTAATATACTTGTAAAAAAAACCCAGGGGCTGCTTAATTGTAATAGTCTTCAGGTCTGTAGTTTTTTCAGTGATGGCCACAATATAATCAAACATTGGATCAAAAGATTAAAGAATTTTCTCCATAATTCTTACATCTTCGTTTATTTTCCTCATTTATTTTTAATTGATTAAAAACTATTAAAAATCTAATAAAGTTGTTGGAGATGAGTTCAACTTTTCTCATATATAAGGCTTCAAACTCACTTCTTAATATTTAGAGACACACCTTCTTGACTTGCTCTGCTCCTTTATAAGATGTATAGAGCTTCTCCCATGCCTCTTTAATAGACTTCACATTAGAAATCTTTTTAAAAGCATCATCATCTAGTCCTTCATAGATTACATAGATAGCTATCTTGTCTCTCTTTCTTTTGTGTTTGGAATAATTTGACTCATATTGGGGCTCAATTTAACCTTTCTCTACCATCTCACATACATCTTGCTCTCAAAGAGGGACCTTCATCTTAATTCTCTAATTTTTATAGTTATTATTTTATAGCATTGAAACTTGAAAGGAAATCATACCTTTGCTCGATTGTTATCTCTTTAGAAAGATGCTTATTATGACTCTGATACCGCTTTATTGTAAATAAAATTAAAACTATTAAGGTAGGAGGAATGCTGAGAAAGAAGAGGAACACAACTTGAAAGAGTTGCTTTTTTCACTCTATTTTCTTCTTGATATAAAATTAAACACAACACACATATTCATATTAGTGACACTACTATTAGGTTTGTGCCAACACATTTCAAACTTGTATCTACTATTGACTCTCTAGAATGCTCTTCTACATAAGTCATTGACCCAACCCGCACTTACACGTATTTTTAATCTCCTTAAATATGCCAGAAAATATATCTCAATTTATATCTAGCGGCTAGTGTGAACACTTGCAATGATTTATAAATTATATAATAGATTTTTACTTTAGGGGTACTACGCAAGTATACGTATAGTATCAACCCCACGAGGAATGCAGTAACTCTTAAAATCAACTTATAGAAATTCTATTTTATTTGCAAATTAAAAAGATAAAAGATTTAAAATGATTTGCTTACCGAAAGTTACTACTAAAAGAGCTAAAAAGAAAGTAACCACTAAATGTAAAAGTTTAGCAAAATATAATTATGAAAAACCTTTCTCCTTGCAAAGAGAATTTAATCTATGTAGGATTCAAATGATTTAAGACAAAATTTAGATATTGTGAAAGATAGAAGCATACCTTATTCTTTACCCCCTCCCGGTGCTTGTAAAGAACATTAGCTAACTTAAGGCTGATTCATTAACATCTTGACTCCACATCAGTGTTATATAGTCTCTCACCTCTAGATGGCCCTAGCCTATGCCATCGTAATGACTGAATCCCAACGTTAGGATTCTGAACCTTAAGCCAAACTGATAAGAATCTAGCCTGTCACTCTAGATCTAACCAATTCTATACCCATCAAAACTTATTTCCCTATTTTTTGCACTCTCTCTTAGGTGATCACAATGGCTCTACGTAGAATGAAGTGTGGTATCCACTAGTTGGGTGCATTCATAGCCCTCGTAGGTCATTATGTTTCTCAACGGGTTTTAAACTCACAAGTGGCCAGTTTGTAAATTAAATAAAGATTCGGTAAAAATACCATTATAATTTTAAAGAGTGAACAGAAATTTTAAATCATTCTCATTCCACAAGATTAAGTCCCTTATAAAAGAAGAAAGAAAGGAAACTACTCAGAATTCATGGAGATTAAACAAAAACAAAATATTTGCATTGAAATCTAAGTCTTACAAAAAAAACTCAAACACAAATACAAAGTATCTTATGTCTTCTCCCCAAGCAAACTAATGGAGTTTCCTTTAAGCAATCTTCAAACTTTTTCACACTAAAACACACTCACGCTTACACTTGAACACAAAATATAAAAAACCTAACTCACTAGTGCCGCCCAATTGAAGTTTTGAGGCTCCAAAAGGTCTCTAAATTCGGTCAAATCCTTCTCATTAGATAAAAAACAAAAAATAACCAAGGGTTGCTTCAATCACCCCTCCAAAATTTGGTCAAATTCAATGTATTTTCTAGAAAGGTAGTTATTAGCGCTATAGCACCAATCTGGGGCATTATAGTGCCCTTCTCGCTCGACGGTGACACTATGGTGTTAAGAGGTGGCACTATAGCGCCATACAAAAATGATCATTTTTGCTCCATTTTTTTTCTCATTTTCTCTAAATGTAATTACATGTATCTGAAACAAAAAACATGCAAAATACCTTTCTTTTAAGTAATATCATAAAAAATGTACATAAAAATATTTATAAAATATGCACTAAAAACATGTTATTTTGAGGTGGATCAATTCCTTAATTAAATATCTTGAATTTTTCTAGATATTTTTTAAAATATCCCTCTAGAATCCTCTAAAAGTTTCTTTTATGATGAGTTTCTAGTGTTTTTCAAAAACCATTATGGACTCAATTAACGCCCAATTTCATAAAAGAAAAAAATCAAGTTTAAGTTTCAACACTCCCTCTACACATTAACTCTCTTCAATTTTTATTTTTTTTGAAGATTTTGTTCTTAATGCTATCAAGTCAGATTTTCATAAAAAATAAATAAAAGGAAAAGGCATCGCATATACATTGTTAAAAGTCCAATTTCACAATACGATTGAAGAAATAAAGAAATAATAATTAAAAATACACGAGGTGTCGGCTATGGCGGTTTTCTCATATTTTTTTCATTTTTTTTTTACTTTTTTATTAAGATATGATTATTGTAAAAAAAGTATTGAAGGATTTTTTTAAGAGAAATTTGTAAGGCATATTTTTAAAAAGGCACATGTACATGCATACCATTCAATTCCTATGTTTTTGCATAACTAAGACCTAATTTTTCCTTTTCTATTCATATTACCCAAATGTTTACATAAAAAATAATATGACCAATTTAACTTCTAAAATGTGAAAAACTTGTTGTCATGCATAGATATCGGAGGCATGTATGCAAAAATTGAAATTTTGGTATAAGATCTGCAAATGCATAAGAATTGATTGGTACGCTAAGAAAATATTATCCACAAAACTTA
>NEWO01000332.1:386481-410493 GCA_003013225.1 Phalaenopsis aphrodite | reverse complement strand
TTCTATGATTTTGATTTAAATAAATGTATATTTAAGCCTCGTGATGCTTAAAGTGATTCAATATGAGCCCAAATAAGTCCGGATCAAATACTTGATTATTATTGAAGGCTTTTGTGTGCCAAATAATTTCTAAATTGGTCTACTTATAATCAAACCAAGCTGCTTAACATGAGGAATCCAATGTGCTAAAGATCATCTAATTTTAAAATTCTTAAGAGTTAAATATTGTGAGAGCAATCTTTCTTTGAGAGAATAATTGTGGATTGTTTGCTGGTATTTTGAGATTCTGATTAAATTTACAAAAAATATTAATCTAAAAAAGTATAATATGTCATCCTTCTTTGCTCGAAAGAGAAAAAAAAGAGAAGAGGGAGTCCAAAACTTGAGCATTACTGGCAGAGAAAATTGTAGGTGAACACCAATAAGTCTTTGGCAACCATGGCTATCAGTTGTTGCAATGTACTTTCAATTTTTTAATTTAGGAGAATAGTTGACCATTGCACTTTCAATTTTTTAATAAACAACTTTAACTAAGCCAGATCATATGATTTTTTCCCTTTCTAAGATTTTTTTCACAAAAAAGGCATAATTGTTTCTTACATTTCTATTTTTTTGTGTATTGAAAGTTTATATTGAGTTAAGGCTTAAGATTTCTCTATCATTTTGGCTTTTTAAGTTTATTTTATTGCGACCGCGTCTACGAGAGGGAGGAGAGGAAAAGCTAGGGGTTTTGGTGTCCTGGGAGGGAGGAGAGGAGACGGGTGTGGCGCGCGAAGGAGGAAATGAATTAGAAGCTGTGGGATGTTTTCCTTAGGTCTCTTGCATCAGATTTATGTCAACTTTACATCTAATTTTTTCGACGCTTTTACGTAAAGTTTTTGCGTTGATTTATTTGACGCAAATCTGACTCAAACACTGCCGCAACAACAATGTTAATTTCACCACCTTTCGCATCCAATATTCGAACTCTAATCCTACACAAATAGCATAACATTTTGTTCTCCGCATAGCAGTCACAAAATCACAAAATTTGACCAAATGTATGCATTGACAATTTCCGACGCTAATTCAAACATCTCTTGTAGTGGAAAAATTATTCCATACGGATCGGGCACCGCACGTAGCTTGCGTGCGGTGTCCGATCCGGACCGTAAATCACCTGATTTACGGTCCTGATGTATTTTGGTGGGCCCCACCCAAAATATTTTTTTTTTAAAGACGGAAATAATCTTGGTCGTAGATCGCCGTGATCTACGATCAAGATCGAACACCGCATGCAGAGATGCATGCAGTGTCCGCACACAATAATCCCTCCTTGTAGTGAGGGTTGTCATAGATCTCATATTGCACCTTTGTGGTCAATGCTTCAGCATGTCAAGTATGTATTTGTTAAAGAGAAAGACAAAAAATAAATACCATTTATTATTTCAATATGATCTTATATATGGCGTTAAGATGAATTATCCAATGGTAAAAAAAAAGGGCTTGTTTTAGCTTCCACAATCATTAGCATAAAGCCCTGTTTTCCTATCTCATGTGATTAAAATCATTATTAATGTCACAGGGCTCCTAGGAAATTATTAATGGAAAGTACATTTGTTCATATGAATTAAAATGCCATTATATTCCTACTAATTATTTTAAACTAAATATAGGCATTAAAAAATTATTGTATTAGGAGTCCCCATATAAAATTTCAAATAAGGTCTGAGAGTCTGTTTGTACACGCGACAGACCTTGATTTGAGTCATGATGCCAAACTACATCAGAACTCCTGATACAATAACTTACTTTACATCAAAACTCCTGATATAATAATTTATCTCCGAAAAAGGCCTGAAATGTTTGAGGACAATATTTATCAAAATAGTCCCAAATGATGGAAATAAATTAATGATAAGATTCCTTGAAGCATGCGAAAGAGATGAAAAGGTACAGAAATAAATGCAAAATGTAATTCGTCCGCAACGTCGACTTTAAAGTTCAATGAACGAGAACTTAGCACGCTAATAATTGTTTCTATAAGGGGCCCGAGAGATGAGCATTATATTCCTCTTAGGTTGTTATTTTAATTATATTGCGTCAGATGAGTGCCCGCCCGCAAGAAGTCGAGGAGACAAAATAATAAGAGGGCTAGTTCTCTGCTCATAGGAATTAGGGGACATTGTCATACCAAATACTCATTTATTATGTATTTACCTAATACCTTATTATATATATATATATATATATATATATGTGTGTGTGTTTGTCTCATACACACAAACACACACACACAAGCAATAATTTGATATCTTAACATTACATGAAGATACATCGAATACACGATAAAAGAAAAGTTATATGTGGAGACACCGAGTTTTTTTTTTTTTTTTTTTATGTGGAAAAATCATAGGAATGGAAGAAATCATGGTATATGATATAGTTAAAACCGTCCACTATATAGTCAGAAGTATATATAACGACTCTTCATTTGATTGGAAAGAATGTGATTACATAAAATGATGATCACAACTTTAAAATAGTAGCTTGGCTATAACAATCATAATTGTGCTAGAAGATATATATTTTGGTGGCTGCGATAACAATAGTTAATCACTAAAGTTGTAGTTGATTACTATAATTGTTGTAATTAACTATAACAATTGTTGGTGGTTAAAGTCGTAGTTAGTGGCGTTCGACAATGAATGATAGTCGAGGATAATTTTTGGTGATCGATGGCAATATTTAGTAGTTGGTAGCAAATTTTGTTGGTCGATTGTGATCACAGGTGACCAACGACAACCGTGAGGACCTTTGTAGTAGTCAGCTCACCCTCTGTTTCTCCTCCAATCTTTAATTGAAGAGTTGGTGCCTATTTATAGTTTTTTAGAGGAGTATTTTTTAAAATTTGACCAATATCTCAAAAAACTCAATGAGAAGATCCAATTTAATTCCTTTGACTACATATAAATTTTTCAACACATGAGTGCATCAATTACATCGGAATTGAATGATCTTATGCTTGTGGATTCATCTCATCGAGACAATCAATTTGACTATGGGCTTGCCAAATCTTAAGACCTTTTTGTCTTTAAAATGATGTATCAAATACTTTTATTGTTTGATCTTGTCTGATTTGAACTCATATTATATCACTTTTAGTGTCATTGGGTTCGTCTGGTCGAGACACTCAATTTGACTATAAATTTATTAAAATCAGGGCTCGGATGACCTTAAATTTAAATTCATAATATTTATTGCTCAAAATATATCGAGGTCCACGCCAGATGATAAAAATTTAAGATAAAAATTTTATATATATTGGTGGTTAGGTGTTAGATATAAAAATATATAGGACTTGAGTGTTATGCATGTAAATCTTTGTGGAAATTATTATCATCGGCATTGAGTGTTGCGGATTTTAATTATAATATTAAGATTAAAAGCAGGTGGTTTTTTTTTAATTTATTCTAATATTAGACTTTACATAGTCCGCCATCTAGGGCTATCAAAATGGCTCGTTGTTCGCGAACAGCTCGTGTTCGACTCATTACGAAGCTCGTGTTCGGCTCGTTCGTTAAGTTAATGAGCCGAACACGAACAACACGAACAAATATTTGTTCGTTCGTGTTCGGCTTGTTTTGGCTCGAAATAATACTAATCAATTATATATATATATCTTTGATGATTAGTATTTTTTTTAATTAATTGACTGCAAGGCTACAAAGATTTATAATCAATTAAAACTATTAATGATGAAAATAGAATAAAAAATATTAAATTAGATTCAAATGATTTTTTAAATCCTTCTCAAATCCTTAACATCTTATGGTTACGTGATTAGGGTTGTCAAAATGACTCTTTGTTCGTGAAAGGCTCGTGAGCTCGAAATATAAACAAGCCGAACACGAGTTGAGCCTGGGCTCACTCGTGTTCGACTCGTTCATTAAGTTAACGTCATGTTCGGCTCATTTTGGCTCGAAATATTACCAATCAATTATATATGTATCTTTGAATATTAGTATTTTTAAAAAAATTAATTGACTACAAAGCTACAAAGATTTATAGTCAATTAAAACTATTAATGATGAAAATAGAATAAACAAATATTAAATTAAATTCAAATGATATTTTAAATCTTGCTCCAATCATTAACATCTTATGACTACGTGATTAGGGTTGTCAAAATGACTCTTTGTTCGTGAACGGCTCGTGTTCCTCTCGCTAAGCAAACGAGCTGAACACGAACACATTTTTTTAGCTTGAAATATAAACGAGTCGAACACGAGCTGAGTCTGGGCTCCCTCGCGTTCGGCTCGTTTACACCCCTTACCACCATCGATATCTACATATGCAGCAGTTAAAGTACAAATAATTTTTTTTTAATTTATTCCTTGTATAAAGTCTGCGAGAAAGACTTCAAATTTTGTTTCATGCAAATTTTATCAAAATTTATCTTTGAAGACAACAAATTGTCTCGCGAGATTGAAGCTTGAACAAAAAAAATTAAAGGAAGATTTACACGCATACAACTCATTTCTAATTTATTTACATATCTAACTCCGGAACTTCATTTTTTGCAAATATGTCATCTTATATAGATATGGAAAATTGTTATTGTGTGCCGAAAAATTCACGACAGTTGAGTGATTATTTAGCTTATTAGTGTTGCACGAACATCCAACACACACACATAAATGAAAATTAGGAGATATCATGATTTTGTTACCTAGAAAAACCCAGAAAAGGAAAAAATCTTGAAGCCCAACCCAATTAAAGTAATCCACTATGAACTTATGAATAAATAGGTCCATACTTCTTCTGAATTAGAGAAGAAACTATTACAAGGTTGATAATCATAGAAGTACAATAGTCTTAAGAGTTTAATAGTCTTAATTAGACTACAACAAATGTAGTTCTTAGCAATAATAGTATTAGTGGGCTACAAAGACTGTAACTGATTGCTATAAAGGCAGTAATTTATCACAAAAATTGTCAAAATTACAAAAATTCTCAAATTCACTAAAAACTTGACGAAAAGCCATTCTAGTGATCCAATTTTCCCAATTGCACCCAAAATTCCCCAAATCCACAAAAATTGAACAAAATTCTCAAATTACACCCAAATTCCTAAAGTTCCCAAATCACCCCCAATACATTTATTGAACTTGGAATCAAACTCCTCGAAACCTTGAATTGATTATCTCAAAAGCTTCATAGCACCTCCAAAACACTTCCTCAATCAAAAGCCCCCTCTCCCAAGCTCTCTACCATAGTTTAAGACTAAGCCTGAGTTACCCTTTGATCTAGAACATACCTACGCCCGATCGTAGCTCGAATCAGCACTTCGAGGAGGTTAGTTGACTCGAGACGAAGCTCAGGAACAAACCCAATCGAGGTCTAACATCTTGGACAAATGTATATCTCAAAATCCATAAAGTTTACCTTCATTTCGAGCTTTATGAGGAAAGTTTGCATTTCATGCGTATTTAACAGTATAGATAGGTTCAGCTCACCTAGATGAAGGAGTAGGAACAAAACCCATACAATTTGGTTGAGTATCAAAAGGAGGCGCAGTCGGGAATGTCACAGCAAGAGTGATCTTTGCACCTCCTGAATGCAATGGCACATGTATCCATATTGTTGCCCATGCTACTCTGCATAGTGTTGTCTTTGCATGCGGATGTCATGTATCTCCAAAAATGTATACTTCAAGCACCTCATCACCTCGACACTCAAAGGTTCTCGATGTGAAGGCCCGGAAGATGTTCACTACCCCCAATCTACTCTATGTCAAATGGATCTAATGAAATATGCTTATTTCTTAGTGATTTTGAAGCTTAAAGAGGAGAGGAGGTGGAGCTTGGGGAAAGACAAGGAGCGAAGTGCACAAAAAGAGGGGTTTTGGGCACTTAAAATCTCAGCAGTGTGGTCCCACCAGGGTGCGACGTGGTCATGCCCAAATTTAGCATTGTCACGTTGCTGGCAGGTGTGGTCACACTAGACTATGGCATGGTCACGCTGTCCTCCAGTTCAACATGAAATTTTTTTGTGCAACCTCCCTCCTCGATATAACACACAACTCCAATGATAAAATGCTCTTATTAAAATAAAACAAAAGGCACACTAAAAAAGTGAATTAATTCATTACTGAATAGATAACGCTTGGGTTGCCTCCTAAAATAGTGCTTGATTTGACATCCTTAGCTAGACAAAGTTTTAGGCCTTCCCCTTACTTAGAAATCCTTGATCATTCATTTGAACTTCAAATTTTCCTATGGTTTCCAATAAAGTTGTTCTTCGGTTTCCTCACAAAAATTTCGATCATGTTTCAATCACTGAAGGAGTCTCATTAACCTCTCACTTGCAGTATGATAATTATTAGTGGTTCCTATTGAATGGCTTAGATGGTTTCCTAAAACGTCTGATTTTCGTGGTTGGGCTTGTCCTACTGGAAGAGTAATATTTCATCAATCAAGTACTGCTAAAATTCATCATTTATCTATTGTGCTCCCAAGTGCACATCCTCAAATTCTGTTGATTGGATTTTTACCACCCTAGTCACCCTTTCAGTTCTTTGAGTTCGATTATTCCTATAGGCTTAGGGACGGGCTTTGATTTTAAGAAATCAAATGTAATTGTTTGATCATGCTCTCTCAAAGTTACTTTCCCCTCCTTAACATCAATAATGGCTTTGTCAGTGGCTCAAAAAGGTCTTCCTAAAATCACATGCATATCCTTATCCGCTTTCACATCTAAGAATACAAAATTAGGCAAGAGTGTAAATCTTTCCATTGTAATTGGTAGGCTTTCCACTTTGCTTAAGGGGTGAACCACAGATTGGTCTTCTAACTAGAGGGTCAAAATGGCAGGCTTATATCTCCTCTCCCCAATTTTTTTTTAAAATGTTTAAAGGCATAACATTGAAACTAGCCCCAATATCACAGAGTGTCTTTCCCCTAAAATCAGTTCTTATAGCGTATGAGATGGTAAATCTGCCAGGGTCCTTGTTGGGCTTTTGCAGCTTTTGAGGGCATGGAGGAAAAAGTCTTTTTGATGGGTCAATATGAATGACAGAGGACACTTTTGCTAACATAGGTCTCACAGTAATTTTAGCTTCTAGTTGGATGGCTTCCTTCTCTACTCTAGTCTCAATTCCTACCATCTTGCACTGCTCCAAATTTGGATATTTGGGATTTACTTCAGTATTTTTTGGTAATGCTCTTAGGGGTCTATTGTTCCTTGAGCTCGACAGTTGTCCTAATTATGCTTCCAAATTATATATGGCTACAACTTGGCTCTATAAAGTCTTCCTCATTTTAATGATTAATTCCTCGATAGGCAATTTCTTTTGGTTTTGGGAGCTACCCTAGAATACTGGTGGGTATTGTGGTTTTTTAGATTAGTTTCCTAGGTTTTACCAACTACTGGCATGGTTGTTCTGATTATTCTCCCATTGCTAATTGTTGTTTTTCCAAGAGAGATTTGGGAGGTTCCTCCATCCTGAGTTGTAGGTTATGAACATTATTTCTTATGGCATTTATAGATTATATGGTCGAGATGTTAGAATATATCACCGGTCCTTGAATTATCTAATCATTGGGTGATAGGTCGTACATCGAATTTATTCCCAAATTATATGTCTTTTATAAATTATAGCAGCTTGGCTAGCCATGATAGCTAAGATATTAGATTCATGAACACGGACTACTTTCTAGGGTGTCAAGCCATTAAAAATTTTTGTTGGTCATTTCTTCTATTAATTGTTAGGTTTCATCAAAATTTTTAGATATGAGTGATCCTCCTACTATGACATCTATTATGGATCTCAGAGAACCTATCAGAATATTGTAAAAAGTTTGAATAATGAACCAATCAGGTAAGGCATAATGTGGGCATCTCGTAAGCAGTTCTTTGAACCTCTCCTGAGCCTCATAAATGGACTCTCCATTGATTTGAGTGAATGAGGTGATGTCATTTCTATGTTTTGCAGTTTTAGTTGGAGAGAAGTATTTAGCTAGAAATTTTTGGGCTACGTCATTCCAGGCCGTGATTGATCTTAGGGCAAGGGAATTAAGCCTAATCGTAGCCTTATCCCTTAAGGAAAAGGGAAAATGCATCATCTAACAGAATCACTGAGGACACCGTTGTATTAGAAGGTGGCACATAGTTCAAAAAAATTGGCTAATTGAAGGTTGGGGTCACCAGTGACAAGTCCCCCAAACTGATTATTTTAAACTATTTGGATTATGGTAGGATGTAAATCAAAAGTGTTAGCCTTAACAATGGGATAATTGATGCTTTTGTGAATCTTTTCAGCAGAAGAGTTAGCATAGTCCCTAAGTGGTTTTATGGTGGTTGAATTAGAGTTAGCCATCTCAACAGGTGATTTAGAAGTCAAGTGTGATCTCTTAAGGCATCAAAATGTGTGATCACTCTCAGGGTCAAAAGGGTTGAAATCAGTCGTAGCTACCCTAAACATAAACAGGACAAATTAACAACTACTTATGCAACAAACAACACACTGACTCAAACAGGATTAATAACAAACTAGTATGCAAATGCAACACACAATCTATAAAATTAAAAATAGAAAATAAATTAACACCAGAATACTTTTATCTTTTAGATTTTTTTTTCAAATTTTTTTTAATTTTTCAACATCTACAAAGAAAACAACAATGTTATAGATGCAAGACCATAAAGAAAAAAAATTACAAAACAAAAATAAGAAAAAGAAAATGTTAAATATAGATCATAAATTTTCCAACTAAAATTTTCTAATCGCGAAAACAATTATTAATGCGCCAAAAACTTGAAACGCCAAAACTTACCAGGATGTAAGTTAGACATAAAACGCAAGTGCACATGTCAAGTAGTAACACATTTCAAGAGCATTGTGTATCAATCCTACAGGGAAAGTGTAATATTTGATTCCACATAAAACGCTCTAGTTAAATAAATAAGTTAATGTAGCTTGGCGATTATCAAAAAAAAAAGTTTTTAAATCCTAATGTCCTAGCAAAATGAAATACATGGTGGTAAAGGAAAGCATAAAATAGGAGGAAAAAATTCACGAGTTCTTTCAAGATAGATGAGGCTCATGCATCAATGATTCGGTGATCGTGGTGAGTTTTTCTAAATATTTTCTTATGTGATTATTGTCAATATGGGACAAGGTACTCCTTATGCTTTTGTCTTAGTCAAAAGAAGCCTAGAATTCATGAAGTTAAGGTTTTCTCAATCCCCATGGCATTCTGCATGACTTTCTGATCCCTTGGGATGATTATAGAATTCCACTAGAATATGNTTTCAGATTTTTTTTTTCAATTTTTTTATTTTTTTAACATCTACAAAGAAAACAACAATGTTATAGATGCAAGACCATAAAGAAAAAAAATCACAAAACAAAAATAAGAAAAAAAAATGTAAAATATAGATCATAAATTTTCCAACTAAAATTTTCTAATCGCAAAAACAATTATTAATGCGCCAAAAACTTGAAACGCCAAAACTTACCGGGATGTAAGTTAGACGTAAAATGCAAGTGCACGTGTCAAGTAGTAACACATTTCAAGAGCATTGTGCATCAATCCTATAGAGAAAGTGCAATATTTGATTCCACATAAAAAGCTCTAGTTAGATAAATAAGTTAATGTAGCTTGGCGATTATCCAAAAAATATTTTTACATCCTAATGTCCTAGCAAAATGAAATACATGGTGGTAAAGGAAAGCATAAAATAGGAGGGAAAAATTAACGAGTTCTTGCAAGATAGATAAGGCTCATGCATCAATGATTCAGGGATCGTGGTGAGTTTTTGTGATTATTGTCAATATGGGACAAGGTACTCCTTATGCTTTTGTCTTAGTCAAAAGAAGTCTAGAATTCATGAAGTTAAGGTTTTCTCAATCCCCATGGCATTCTGCATGACTTTCTGATCCCTTGGGATGATTATAGAATTCCACTAGAATATGTATATTCTCTCGAAATTTTGTTGCTAACCCTTCATTTTCACTACACAACGGTTAAATGTCGTAGTTTCACAAAACATTTTAACTTCTTAGTTGGATAGACTAGGAGGAACTAAAGATCGAAAGTTAACCAACAACATCGGCCGTGAAAAGCTCAATAAAAAAATTAACGAATAATATTATGGAAAACCAATGATAAATCCACTACTCCCTACATCATGAGACATGAAGAAAAACTTAGCTTCTCATTACATAGAAAATCATAGCAAAAAACACCACATAAAATTCTATTGCAAGCAACATAAACATGAGAAACTTACAAGAATTTGTTTCCTCTGTAAAGCCAACAACTTTTCCTCTCATACAAAATCTCTCACAATTTCTAGAGTAAAGAGAAACTCTCCCTTGAATGTTTCAACCCAATGAGGAAGAAATTCCTCAAGAGATCCCTCAAATCCTCTCCCAAACTCTCTTCTTTTAGCCTCCAATCTTTCTCTGATGTAGCCCTCCCTCTTAGAAGCCCTAAGATCTGATTTTATAGTAAGAATCACACTTTGGGCCATCAATTTTTCTTCCTAAAGTGTTTATCGCTCATCAGTGTGGTCACGCCGTTCTTTTGTCAGGAGTAGTGTGGCCATGCTTGATTGAAGCATATTCACACTGCCATATTGCAACCTATGGTGTAGTCACACCATTTTGGGTATGGTCATGCCAGCTTAGTTCAATCAATGGCATAGTTACGTTGCTTCGAACACTTTCTTGCTTGGTTTTCTCTTTCCATTTCGTTCGTATTCAATTCCTACATCCTGTAAAACATGAACAAACTACATTTCTCAAGCTTAAATATTTTTTAAAATAATTGAAATTAAAATGTAAAATGTAGAAAAAATAATATGTAAAATGTCATTTAACTGATGCATGTCAACGGCGGACGATGGTCATCGACTACTAGTGAGGGATTTTTAAGTGTCCACAATATAACTTTGAAAGTCTTCTATCTAAATGGGCAAGCACAATATTTAAAGAATAATATACCACCCCAATGGAAGGAAGCACTACCTTGAAATGGGTCAAATCATTCAGATGATAAAAATATTTGTGGGTCAATGAAACTAGGATTTTCTCCTTACTTTACAGGTGTAAGATAAGATTTATTTTATTTTGGGGTATAGTATCCCTACTAGGGAAAACCTTCATAATTAATTATATATTTAGAGCAATGAGCTCGAACAAAAACTCTCTATTAATAAAATATGTTTTTCAGAATGCAAAATTGAACTTTCAAAGTTGAAATTTTAGAGGTGAATGAAAGATCCGATATTATATTTTTGGAAGTTTAAGCTCAATTGGATGAAACTTACAATTCAATAATATTGTGTCATAAAAAAGCCCAGACAAAAAGGTTTAACAGTCCAGGAAGGAGGTTTACCCAAAGGGTTGAATTTTTGGAGGTAGTTGAAAAGATTGCTAAAGAGTTGGATAAGTTTTGATTGATTGGATTTGGTTAAGGTCATTATGAGAACAAAAATGAGTTTAGTTTGAGAGTTTAAGATTGGAGGTTTGAATTTAAAACACATGTTGGAAGGTTGGTTTGAAGTTGTTTGAGTTTAAAGGAATTTCTTTATTGAAGGACATAGTTGGGTAGAAAGGATTTCTAGATGAAGGTGAACCCCTAATTTTGGAACTCATCTAGACTTTGTAAGGAATCCAAATATGTGGACTAACCTAGACATTGGGAATAATGCTCCATGGCATTCCATCACCCTGATTGCGTTGGTATTCTTCAACTACAAATAAGTTGTAACCAGAAATCCTCCTTGAGCACCATGGTTATGGCATGTGTAGGCTTTCTTAGTTTCAAGATAGTTATAAAGAACTTCATTGATAACTATAGATTACTTCATAATAGGGCATTTTGTTTAGTTTTAGGGGGTAAGATTATTTGTTTTATAGGTCCCAACCCTTAGCACTAACTAGGGTACCTATTAAAGTAGCATAAGCTTTCGTACTTTAACTAATCTAGGGTATGTGTAATCCTCAATTCTTGTGTTTGATTTGTATAACTTAGGGTGTTTGTCGAATCTGCCTAGATTTAATTTTCATTATTTATGTTGGTAGATTTTAGATTTTATTTTGGAGTTTGATATTTAGCTCATGGTTTGCTTTAGCATTTATCAATTTAGATGAAAATTAGTGTTCACCTAAGTTTAGATTTTTGCAATTGATTTTCTAGGTTGGTGTTCTTTGTTTAGTGTTGCCCTTATGTTTTGGATGTTTTGTGTTTAAAGTTTGTCAATTTTTTGTCATATTAAATGTTCATGAGGATAACCATCATGTGAGTTTTCCCCTCCTCTTTTTCCTTTTATCCTTTTTTTTTTCATTTTTTTTATCCAATGAAAAGAAGTAAACATGGTGTATGAAAACATAAAACTATTATATATGGAATATGAAGTTAAAATTTACTGCACATGAATCACTACATATGAACCACTACATATGGAAACATTACTTAAATTCAGTTTGGATTAGCATGGGTTGGGTATGAGCTAAGGTTTTTAATTATGGTTAGCAAGGGACAACTAAGGTTAGTTAAGATTATATAATGTCAGCTCAAATCAATTTGGATAAGGTTTGAGTTTGATTGGGTTTAAATTAGGTTAAGTTTCCATTCAGATGTGTTCAATTTGGATTCAGTTTGGGTTCATTTAGGTTCATGTTGGGTTGAATCATATTTGGCTAAGTTTGTGCTCGGTTGGGTTTATTTTGGGTTCAATTTAGGGTGAATCAGATTGGGTTAAGTTTGGGTTCGACCATATTGGCTTCAGTTGGGTTCAATTTGAGTTTAATTAGGTTAGGTTTAGGTTCGGTTCAGCCTAGGTCATACATGATTTGCTTAGGTTCGGGTCAAGCTAGTTCAATTTGGGTTGGGTTTTAGGTTCAGATTAAGTTGGGTTTGGTTTAGGTTCAGGTCGTGTTGGTTCAAGTTGGGTTGGGTTTAGGTTCATGTCAGGCTAGGTCAAGATGGTTTGGGTTTTGCTTCGGGTCAGACTTGGTCAAGCTAGTTGACTTTAGGTTCGTCATGTTGGATCATGCTGGGTTCGGGTCAATCTAAGTCAAAACCAAACCCAAGTATAATCCAAAATTATTTGATTTCAGTAACTTAAATTTAACAAAATAAGCTAGGTAGAATAAATAAAAGAATGAAGAGGAGTAGAAGCTTACCAAAGAGGAGGACCGACTACCACAAGAGCGTTGTAGGAAGGAGATCATTGAAGGGGGGAGATCATCTGAAAAGGAGGGGAGAGGCAGAGGAAGAATGTGTCCGGAACCATCTGAATCAATGGAGAAGCAAAGACCTATTTATAAGCGATTAGGAGTGATATAAGCAGTGGAAAGAACGATTGCCTCCCATGGATCGACCCAAACAATCGTAGATTGAGGCAGATTTCAACGATCATACTTTCTCTGACACTTGGAGCTCCGACAAAACACCAATGGCAACATAGTATGTCAATTCACTATCTGATCTGAAGAAGAGCACCACAGATCGTTGACATGACCACACCAGCCTTGAACATGACCACATGCGCGGTAAATTTAAGCCATGGCCATGCAAAAACCGAGTGCGACCAAGCCTGTTAACTTTCAAGAGTAGCCACACCCAAATTGACGTGTTCATGATGGTCCAAAGGCAAGCACAACATGTGTGTGGGCGCACTTGGGGGGCACATGCATGGGGAACGTGCGATCAGGCGCGTGCGTGTGTGGGCGGTTACGGGCGGGCAGTGTGTACATGTAGGTGGTCCCTACCAAAAAGACAACCTTAACCCACCCTAGTAGAGGAAAACTCAAGGATTTCAACAGCATGAACGATTTTGACTATATTTTCTCCAAGGCGAGGTAGTCGAGGTCAAGGTGTGGGTCCCACCCCACAAAAAATGAAGTTCTTGATGAAAGCTTAAATGAATCTTGAATTGGTTCATCATGACCTTCTCAGCTCAATTTGAACAAATTTTGGATTTTGAATTATTTTGAGTTTGTTTTGAGTGTGAATCGAAGGGTTTGACCAAAAGTGAAGTCAACAACTATGAATGTTAAAAGTTATCCCTGGGTCTTCAGTCCCGAATAAAAGTTGAATTCAACTCTTTCTCCTTCCCCTCCAAGTGGAGAGAGGGGGTCTATTTATTGTCTCTTGGGGAGGGAGATTTTGATCATTCAACAAATAACTCCTATAACCAACTGTAGGATGACCCATACTGATCTCTCTTGATCATAATAAGATCTTTGATGATTTAAGAGCCCGAATGACCTCTGAATTAAGGGAGCTTAGACTAGTTAGATTTCTCTCATTATGACGATCAATTTGACTATAAATATGTCGAATACAGAGTTCATTTGCCCATTCAATCAAAGATTTGAAGCATCCAAATGTATTTTAATGACACAATCTGGAATTGCTCAGACTCAAATTAGACCAATTATGGAATCTTGGGATTTGTTTTATCGAAATTTTGACTATATAGTTTTTAAAATTGGAGTCCTAGATGATCATCAGGACATATTTTTCTTAAAAAAAAGGTGTCAGAGATTTTTGTCAAATGATAAAATTTATTGATGACGCATCAAGTGTATTTCACCTTTTAAGAGTTAAATTGGTATTATTTTGCAGTGATATGAAAGTTTTGGTTTCTTTGAATGTATAAACCAAAATTTAGGTGGAAGATCTGTAACGCATAAGAATAAAATGGTATGAACCTTAATTTTTTTCCCCTCCTATTAATTATAAATAAAAAAAAAGATTATCTAATCCAATTACTATCTGTTTGCTTTCTCTTCTTGAATGACATTTTTTTCCCCTCCTATTAATTATGAAAAATCACTCTTCTATTACTATTATAAAACTATTTAATAAAAATAAAAAAGATTATATAATCCAATTTTTGCAATTATTTAAACAATTTTGTAAGAATTGACAGCATCTCCTTATAAATAATGTAATATAGCTTCCTAAATATATGCTATAATTAATAATTAAGATTATTTTGATTGATTCTTATGCATAAAATTTTCAGGTTAAATTGTTCAGGGACATTTCATGCAGCAGAAACTGCTGTCTAAAAAGCACTTTCAAGCGGTAAGAAAATTTCTGCTTTCTTCCATTGCTTTTGCAATATTTCTTTTAAGAGTTGCTTTCCACAAAAGCAAAGATAGATCTGACATCCAAATTATATTTCAAAGAGATGTGATGGTTATTACAAATTTATCTTATTTTCAAAAAGTCAGAGCGCAGTTTTCTGACAGTCATCACACTTTAACAGTTCAGGTTGAAAAAAAAAAACAAATTTTTACCACAAAAACTTCTAAAAATGTAAAACAGACAGAAAAGCTGACCCAAACAGTCCCTAAAGATCATTAATTTATTTGTTGATTATGAATTTGAAACTATTAATTCAAGTTTTTTCAATCAAATTCCTATTTATAAAGCATATTCTTTCATCAAAATTTCATCTTTTCAATTTAAGGGAATTGAAATATTTATCTTATTGATATAGCGATGATTTAACACTTTTAAATGTCATATCCGCCTTGATGAAATCTCCATTAACTTTTTCAAATTGATCTATCAAGCCGGTAAGACGGCTGCCTAGTTGGCGAATAATATTTAACCTACGTTGGGTCCATCATCCATGCACAAGATGTGTAATTTTTTTTCTTATTTTTGGCATTTGCATGTACCACACAATTGTAATGTATTTACATATACAGGTGCAAACGAGCCGGACACGAGTGAGCCCAGGCTCAGCTTATGTTTGACTCGTTTATATTTCGAACTCAAAAAGTGTGTTCGTGTTCGGCTTGTTTGCTTAGCGAGTCGAACATGAGATGTTCACGAACAAAGAGTCTTTTTGACAATCCAAATCACGTAGACATAAGATGTTAAGGGTAGTCCATTAAATTTTTCAAAAATACTACTTATCATAATATATGTATGTATGTATGTATGTATGTATAATGGATGAGTAGTATTTCGAGCCGAACACGAACGAACGAATTTTAGATCGTGTTCGGCTCGTTAAATTAGCAAACGAGCCAAACACAAGCTGTTCGCGAACAATGAGATGTTTTGATAGCCCTATTTACATATCTAAAATTCAAACTTTATCGTTACATTTATACCACCCAAATCTTTCATATCAAGTAAAAAATACCATTATTTTAACTTATAGAAGGTAAAATACATATTTTTCATGCATAGATAGAGTGGTATGTATGTAAAAATTGTAGTTTAAGTGTTAGATATGTAAATAGGTAAGAATTGAGCGGTATGTTCGTAAATCTTTCTTTTGTATATATATACATAGGGAAAGCTTGCATATGGGCAATATATCACAATTCATGGCTCTCGAAGGCCCATATCACCAAATCAAACTAAGCCCACCAGTTGAAGCGGTCGAGCTAAGCTCACTTGTAAAAATAGTAGATTTAAGCCCGCATGTCGAAGTGGCCGACATAAGTCTACCCGTCGAAGTGGTCGAACCAGGGTGAATGAGCCGTTTGAAAAGACCATCATTATACGATGACACATATGTCTATCCCTACTCGTGGTGCCGCCTGACACCCATATAATGATCTTTTCGTCAAGACAACACAAACATACAAAGTATTGCAATTAATGTAATTTTTTATTTCTTTTCTCTCATGTATAAAAGAGAGGTCAGAGAGGATCGAAGAACGCTCTCTCTTTCTCTATCTATTGAAACTAGAGTCTCTCTCTCCCTCCTACCTCTCTCTCCCTCTCTCATGACTGAGAAATATAGACCCTTTCTTCGAGCCATTCCAGCTATCTACAGTTCCTGAGAAAATATACAATGAGAAATACGAGCTTTATCAATGCATCCATCATCTTCTCTTATATCATTCACTTGTATGAACTCATGAACAATATAACACATGAATAAATGGGGACCCTACGTTCTAAAGGACTCAAGAAATATGCAATTTTTATATGATATAAATGTAAAAATTAAAGTTTAGGTGTTGGACATATAAATACATAGGAATTGGGTAATACGTATGGAAATGCCCTCTAATTTTATTCTCATTTATTTCCAAATTTCTTTACTTAAATGCCAACAAAGTCAAGGCCTTCTATTTATTTTTCTACATTTTTTTTTTTTTGTTAGAATTATTGCTAATTGATGGATGTTGAGATTGTTATTTGGATGATAGCTTTACCTTTTGCTTTATGGAAAAGAATTACTCAGAATTTATGTGCAAAAGCAATGCATGAAAGCATAATAATATCTACTCTTCAAGAGTGCTTTTAGAGAGCAGATTCCCTAATTTTTAGTTTTGCCACACTAAGAGTAGACTAGTGATTGTCATAGAATAAATAATTTCTTTTTATTTTATAATATTCGTGGGCGATGATAATCACTTAACAATAGGGTTGTTAACGATTTGATGTCTAGCTGAGCTGGATTTGGCTTGAAAACAAAAATCAATCTGTAATTTTGGCTTGTAGCCCGACTAGTTTATTTCAATCCAAACTAAAATTCGAATCAATTTTCGAGGGATTAATGATCTTCGAGCAAGATTCACAGCCCTACTTAGCAAATGCGCCAGGTAGGGCCATTGGGCGCCATTGAATATGACACTTGAAAAGCTAACACTATGAGATGTTCATTTATGTGCAATTTGTTTAACAAAGTGCTTGATTCTTAAAGTTCTTATAAACTTTATAGAATTTCATTTCAAGAGCTTTTTCTAACAAATATTTACTCTCATAAGAATGGCATTTTAATATAAAAACAACAACCTATTTTCTTTAGTTTTTTGGTGATGGAAATTTTGATTCACAAAATTTTAGAATATTTTTCCATCAATCTTGTTATTAGAATTTTAATGCTTCTCTATTGTTGGAATAGTGATGTTGAGATTTATGGAATGATATGTTTTATATGGTAATCATAGACTTCCCTAATGATAGGCTGGCCAAAAGATCGGGCACTCGTAATGGCTCTGCTAGAAGAAAATTGATCATGCTAACCTAGTGGCGGAGTTATATTCATAGGTCCATCTTTATTATGTATCATTTTCCAAGTCATAAAGCTGGTCATTCTTTTGAAGAGATTCTTCTCTTTGCAATTGATTTTATATGGATTGCATGGTCATCTTTCTTTATATGAGAAGCTTTTCTTTCATTTCCGTCACATTTTATGTAATCCTATCTTCCAATGTCACATTTTATGTAATCCTATCTTCCAATATAAGAAAGACTATTCTTTCCTTCTATACCACCTTCAAAAAGTAAAGTAGTTCTTTCTTTTTTAAATGGACAATTCTTTCCCTACCCATACCCTCTTTTTATACATCCTAAAATAATATAATGTGCCTTAATTCCAAATTTAATACCTTTTCTTCCATTTACCCTCATCTTTGGGGACTAACCTATTTCATTTTGTTGTCATCTTGAAGGCATATAATATCCTATCTTAGCCAAGTATAGTCAACCTATGACTTTTGATCATATATTGTGGTGCTCATTAAAAAAATAACGCAATACAAACTTGAAGTGTGATAGTTCACAACTTGAATGAATTCTATTTGTGTGTATAAGTTGGGCATCTAGATGCTTATATAGACATGTCATATTGTGACATAAATTATTTTCCTTATTGCATGATTATAAATTTGATTTTGGATTATCCATATGGTTAAATTTGTGCATACATACAAGTAAATAATTAACTAGACAATCTTTTGAATTGTGCTTCTGTTGTATCAAGTATGCCTTGTGTTGGGGTTTCTTTTTTTTTTTTTAAGGTTTTCAATATCAATTTTATGTGTGATTTTTGGTAACATGTGTATGATTAACGAAGTATTTCATGCACTGTTTTAATAATTTATAACCACCATATTGCATTAGGCATTAATTGATTATATGACTTGAAAAATGGATAAAATTTTATGATAATTATAAGTATCTTATTAGAACATAAGTACCAAATCACTCAAATTCTCTTAATTTCATTCCTTTGGCAAAAAAAAAAGTTTAGGGTTTGACGATAAGAATGAAGTTTTAAAATCAAAATTATGAAATTAACCCTTAACATTGACTTGTATTTGACAGTAAGTATTGTGCTTGCTGATTAATATAAATATATTTGTTCATATTATAGACCAAATACACTATCACTTTTTTTTCTTACATATATATCAATTTAGTGTTTTTATTTTTAAGTTTATTTTTCTTAATTATTTGTCACATTTTAGTAATGATGATGAAACATGAAGGTTGGTGTTCTAATAGAACTTGGGTATTCAACTAGAGCTCATGTAAGAATGAAATGAAATAAATTATTAGCTCAAATGAATGAATCTAAATTCTTCTCAAATTATGTCCCCTTGGCATGATGAGCTCCTTTATAAAATATGAGTTCTTGGATAGGGAGTCTCACAATAAAGTTTGTATCATATAAATGACTCATGTTAATTGAAAAGAGTTGTAGTTTGGAAAAAAATTATTAAAAGCATTAAGTTTGATGCATCATAACACCATAAGTTGATTTTTAAGTTTAATAATGCAATTTAATGGAATAAGTTATACATGAAATAGTATGACATATACTTCTATACCGTGTTCTAGTAGAGGTTTGACAGTAGGAAGTACTGAGGCAACCAAGAAGTGCAGAGGGTAAATCTAAAAACTATTTACATATCTAATACCTAAATTTCAATTTTACATATATGTCACTTCAATTGTACATGAAAAGTTTCAACATTTAAAAATTTAAATAATAGTATTTTTTAGGTGATATGAAAATTTTGGTGGGGTAAAAGTAAAAAAAGTAAAACTTATGTGTTTAATATGTGAATGAATAGGAATTAATAGGTTGGTATGAATGTCAAAATTATGGAAGGTTGCATCAATTTTATAGTGGATATAGACTGCAATACATGCTGAATTTAGTGATTCACTAAACATATACAAAATAATAAATGTTTTTTAAGTGAAATGAAAATAAAAAGGGAGTGAAAAATCTCAAATAAACGTTTGTTGATTAGTAATTATTCCTTAAGTTATTAGTAATTTATTTTTTTCACTTATATATATGGGCCAAAAAGAATTTATTTGGCAGTTTCTTGCTGCATGATAGAGCTTTTGAAAAAGTGTATTTTATTTTTTTGAACTGATCTGTAACAGTGTGAGGCTTCTGTTCTGTGTATTATTTCTCTCATATAGTTCTGTTACAAACAATTTCATCAAACATGGGCAGAATTTTCATTTATCCAGCAACAGCTATCAATAAGTTATTTTAAATAAGCTCCCTCAAACAACAAGTCAGTTTATTCTGATAATCTGCAGATTATCAAATTATCATCAATCTGCTTATCAGTAGATTATAAATAATCAACAACTGCGATAAACAGATCCTTAGTACCCGTTTAGCGTCATTTTTATTTTATTTTTATTTTATTTTATTTTAAAAAATCATTTAATTGACATAAATGTTTGCATATTTTTATTTTTTATTTTTAAAACAAATCAACACTTTTTCAAAAAGCACTCGACCACTAAAAAATGTTTGGAGTGTTTTAAAAGCAACTTTCTCAATTAAACATATTTTAATTCAAATTAGAATATAAATAAATAAATAAAAATAAAATGTGCTCAAACGGCTTCTTAGTTTCCTCATTTTCCAAAACTCTTCGTGAAAAAATCATATGAGAACCATGTTTTTGAAATTTGGTGAGATTGATTTTTATTTTATTTATTTTTTAGCAAAAAAAAAAGTATCCCATGAAATGTTGAATATATTTTATGTATGTTTCCTCTTTTCTTTCTTTTTTTTTTTCAAACATTTTCTTTTAATTGCTTTTAAAAGACAACAGAAATTACGAGTGAAAAATAATTTTTAAAAATAAATGAAAAAACATGAGGAAAAAAACCATACTAAATGGGGCCTTACAAGCTTCAATGTTTCCTTTTTTGTGATATTCGTGAGGTTGTTTTAGCGAGCAATGGGGTTGTATATGGAGCCAAGTCATGTCAGACTATAACATTGGTTGAGATTTTCTTGGTCGAACCAAAGATTGTTGCTATTCAGTTCAAGCTTAAACCTAGCGTTCACATATATATTCATACTTGATTTATTTTAATTTATTAAATGATCATATTTGAATTGTGCTTGATTTGTGTATGTGAATTAAACAAGTTAAAAATTCAGATAAAATTATAAAATAATATTAAAATTAGAACAAGTACTTGATTTTTTTTATAAAATTATTAACAAATGATTTTAAAAATCTAAATAAAATTCAAACTATCAACTAACAGAGTGAATAAAATAATATATAATTTAAAAATAAGTATTAATTCTCACAACTAATAACATAAATATATTGTATTTATGATTTTTTTTAATTTTAATTAGGGATAATTTGGTCTTTTGATGATATTTACTTGTATGTCTTAATCCTCGGCTATAAAAGAGCCTTAGGGCTTATGAGAGATATAATGAGAAATGTTGAAGTAGTAACCCAATGTCATTTTTTCTTTTTCCGCATTTACTTTTAGTGAAATCTCCCTCCTCGTGGACATAAGTGATTCAAATCAACATCGAAACACGTAAATTGTTTGTGTTTGATTGTTGTTGTGTGAATTTTTTTTTCATATTTTTGCATAACATTATCAAAACTTCGGATTGGTGATCGGTTCGGCATCAATAGCAGCAAATCCAGGGATGTTGCCGGAGTTTTTTGCAATAGGCGTAGATCGGTGGTAGGCCGACGGTTTGGATGTGGAAATTGGCGTGCGGCAGGAGGGATCGCGGGAGCAGGGGACAGCGGCCTTTTCTACGGTGACATGTGGCTGTTCCGGTCGGCAATCCGGCAATGGTTCCAGTCGGTCCAATGCAGGTCACACTTGAAAAGGCATGAAAGAGGGAGGAGATTTCGGTAACAGAGAAAAAAGAAAAAAAAAATTTAGCAGAAAAATAAAAAGAATTTTTTTAAAAAATTTATTTCTTTTTTTATGTCAACTTTTTTTTTGTTCTTTTATCTTTTCCTTTATTTTCCCATATATTTTGTTAATTCAAATAGCAGGAGTATTGAATTCTAGCACGATGTAAGTTCTTCAACCTTCATTATGGAGATAAAGAAGGTGATTCATCGAGCCGTTACATATCCCGTCAAATTTGATGTGACAAAATTTGACGAAAAATGAAACATTGACATGTGGCAATGCGAGATAATCGATGCACTGTATTTTTGAAGGACTATGCGAGGTTTGATCCTTTCGGAAGGAAGGTACGTAGACAATCATTTTGATCTAACTAAATTAGGGTTTCGAACTTATTTGATTATCTCTCACTTACTTAGAAGTAAGAGATGAGGTGGATACTGGTATATTTATAATTTTTTATAATTTTAATTATGGGTACTTGGGTTTTTTTATTTTATTTACTTGTATGTCCTAGTCCTCATCCATAAAAGAAATTTAAGGCACATAAGAGATATGGTGAGAAATGTAGAACTTGTAACCCCAAGCCGTTTTTTTTCTCTCTCATCCTCATCTGGTGCTAGTGAAATCTCCCTCATCATGGAAAAAAAATATGTCCAGACGACCGAACCTCCAGACGGCCAACCACCGCCAATCATGACACTTGCCGCTACTGTGCATGGTGATTTGGCCGTCGGCGGTTGATTGTCCAGACGTGCGATGTCCAGACGGAATATTTTTTACCTATTTTGGCTTGGAGAACTTGTTTAATACAAAGGAGGTGAGAGAATTATGGAAGGGAGGGAGGAGTAAGCAAAATATAAAAGTAAAACTCTCACAACTTGAGATGCAAATGTCTAATTTGTGTTTCAATCACTTATCCACGACATGATAGTTGAGCGTGAGGTTGTGTTAGAATTGGAAGAATTTTTAATTTAATTTATTTAGTATGTAATTTTAAAAAAAAATTTGTACACATAATTAGGGGTGTAAACGAACCAAACACGAACGAACAAAGCTTGCATTCGTGTTCGGTTCGTCTGAAATTTAGTTTGTTTGAAATAAGCTCGTGTTCAAAATTGTTCGTGAAGTAACTGTTTGTGTTCGTTTCTAAACGAACGAGCCGAACACAAGCTGTTCGCGAACGACGAGCTAGTTTGATATCCCTAATATTAATATATATAAATAATATATTATATTAGTTTTATAACTTATATTATATAAATATATAATATCTACATTACGATATTACTAACATAGTATATTAATATATTATTATTTTAAATTTATTATATATTATAATTTAAAATTTAATTTTTTAAAATATCATAATTTTTTTTATATAGTTATTTTAAATTATTTTGTATTTCGAACAATAACGATTCAAACACGAACGAACGCATCACTGTTCGTGTATGGTTCGTTTAACTAACCGAACGAATCAAACACGAACTCATTGACAAACCAAACATGAACTGTTCGCGAACAAAGAGTTTTTTTGACAGCCCTACACATAATCAAAGTAGTGAAAGGATTTTATTGCGATTTCAAATTTTTAAAAATTTATGGGTTGGAGATTGAATTTTTTTTTTAAAAGATTATTAGTTGATCTCTTTTTTAATTGTAAATGCCTATTTATTGAGAGTACTTGCTCATTAACAAGCAAATTTCCAAATATTTGTATTTATGCTTTATAAAATTATTTGTAAATAATAATTATTTTAGTCATTAACTGATGATTGTTTTATCAAATTATTCATAAACATCATAAAGATAATACATGACTCATTTACTCCCTATTTGTATTTAAGTTTAATTGAGCATATTTTTAAGAGTTCGAATATTTGATCATTTAATACCAACGGTAGGACATGTTATATGCATGAAATGCACATTGATTGAATATTGTTATTTTAAGGATATAATGATAACTAAAAAAAGATAAATGAATCTCTATATTCAGCCTTAGTTGAAGACCGAGCAATGATAACTTGCTTTTTAACAAACCAGGTAGTACATTTTCGATCGGTAGGATCATCCACCAAACCTGCTT
>NEWO01000332.1:351645-363781 GCA_003013225.1 Phalaenopsis aphrodite | reverse complement strand
AGCTACTACCATCATGAAGATCAACACTCACCCATAATGAAGTTCCTCAATCTAGATAAATAGATCGATGTTGGGATGCATGTCAGATGACGGTGTCACACCCTCTACCTGATGAAATGATCCTATACGAAACAGTGAGTCTCCGTAATTAGTCTCTTCAGAATGGGAAATTGCTAATCATTAAGTCGACCGAATGACACTTTGCATCCATTTGGGGTAGCTTATTTGATGTTGTATTTGATGCGGTGGTGTTTTGAAAACACACCTGATCTGTTTGGCTAAATCGTGTTTTGGCAGTTTATGCGTTTTTAAAACGCTGAAAACAGTGTTTTCACACTGCACATATCTAGGTGCAGTTGCAGCTTTCTAGCTGCAGACTGGCTTTTCCAAAGAAAATAAAAAATTGTAATAGCCACCGAACCAAGCTTGTCCGTAGATTTTTTTTTAATCAGCTTATCAGCAGATTAGTCAACAAGTTGCAGTTGCCCCAAACAGACTCTTAATCGGTCGGCTTTTGAGACCAAGTAACTAATTCCAAGTATCGAAATTGGGCAAAAAATTAATTTATTATTTCAAAATTTTCAACATATCGAATCAAATTTTTTTTTTCCTCGCACAAAATTGAATCAAACACGTAGGATCAGTGTTCAACTCAATTAACTTTTGAATCTTTCATCATACAGTTCAATTTTTGTAATAGGCTTGATTTGAAAAAAAAGGTTTCCAGACTATCCTAATTTAAATTTTGATTATTTGTTGAAGACATTATGAATTTTGATTAGTCATTTTTCACATCAAATAAAATATTTTTTTGTCATTGAGATAAATGCTATAAGTTGAAAATTAGAACAAAACTAATAATATAGAAGAGGATAAACATGAAAGCACAAGGCTAATAAGCACAAGTTAAATTGATCAAATAATTAGCTCTATATAAATAAAAGCTCAATATATTCAGGCATCCCAAGCAGCAAATGCTCTATGGCAAAGAAGGATTCTACTTATTTACTCTTTGCATTCTTGTTTTGCACATCCTTCGTTTTTCTTATAAGGCTTTAAAATTTTTCTATGTTATTAATTTATTCGAAGTCCGGATGAAGAGCTAGATCCGGGCAACGGACGTGATACAACGGAGCGGAGCGGGAGCACGAACCTTCATTGTATCACTTCCGTTGTCCGGACGTAGCTCGCGCTTGAACTCCAGACGTAATATTTTTTCGAGGTCTGGGGTCAGCATCCAACCTGATGGAGAGAAAGATTTTATTATGGCACATTTAATAGATTTCATCATTTTGATTTATATATTCATTGAATAAATTTATTTTAGTTTTGAAACCTATAAAATAAAGATAATCGTATTGTGTTTTGAATTGAACTAAAATTTTGGTGAACCAATGTCTTAAATTGTTATTAAATTTTAAATAAGATTAATTTAAATTGTCAGGTATTAAAAAATTCTTAATTAAAATAGTCTGAGGTTCGGTCTTGCTGCTTCATCAACATCATCCTAAGAAAAGGCCCAAGCTCTAACATCCTCTCATATCTAGAGGGCCTCTGGTCCTTCTTGTAAACATGAACAAACATGTTTCATGAGCGTGTCTACCCTCGCGTCTCGAAGTTCTTCTGGATCTAATGATCATGCTCAGCATCTCACACAAGTCCTGCAAAATAAATTTCAAGTAATGTTAGTTATTATAAAATATATCTTAAGATTATAATATAATCCAAAATTATTTAATTTTATTTCAAACTCCGTGAACCATGTATCTTAAACCTNTGAGCAAAAGCACACAGATAAAGTAGGAATTACCATGATTTTTTGCAAGAAAAACCTAGAAGAGAAAAAAATCACGAGTTCTAGCCCAATTAAAAAATCTTTTATAAGTGTGTAAGTGTAAGAATACATCATTTTTTGTATAACCGGGAGAACAATGTGACTATTAAAAATACATCAAGATACATGCAGGGTGATAAAAATTTCTTCATAAACCATCTAGAATATATTTCAAATTTAGTACCAAATAATTTCGTAGTTATTAAATTTATTTTGAAAATAACTGCATCATAATTATAATTATTAAATATGGTTAAATTTATTTTATAATAATTGTAATATATTACAATATATATTTAAAATGTTAAATGATTAAATAAATTTAAGTTAGGATAGCCTTGAAGCCCTCTTTTTTCAAGCCCTTTTATTTTTAAAAAAGAGTTTTATGATCAATTAAATTTAAGTTGAATGGGATTGATTCAATTTTGTGCAAGGAAAGAAATTGATCGGATCTGTTTGAAATTTGAAAATTGAATTCTTTTTTAATTTTTATATTGAATTCATCTCAAAAGAAAGTAAAAAATTTAAGTAAAATATAACTTTTTGGATGTAAAATTATAACTTTAAATAAAATTGCATTTTGGATGTGGCAAATATTTCCCAGTTGTACTTTTCCTTTGGGATGGGAATAAAGCTATCCAAAACTCAACGTGACAAATCAGTACGAATAAGTAGCACTTAATTTCGAAGTATTTATATATCTAATTAAATTTTAAGACACGCACGCACATGTGCAATTGGTGGTCGGTTGTTTGATAGTTTTGATGTAGGTCCCATCGATTCCGTGTTCGATTCTATCTGACTCGAATTAACACATATGGGGTGGACACACACATGTTGTGGTATGTAGATATGCCATATGTATTCCACTATTTTTAGTTAAAATAATAATATTTTTTATGTTATATGAAAATTTTGGGTTATATAATTGTAAAAGATAAAGATTAAGTTTAAGATATGTAAATACATAAGAATTGCTTGATACGAATGTAAATGACCAAAAATAAAGTAAAATTAAGGGAAATTTACATAGATAGCACATGATTATGATGCATTTCATGTCTCACACAAACCTTCATATTTATACTTGTAACACTTAGGTGCTTTAAACCTATGTTTGAAATTAGTACAGGAAACTCACTGATTATCCGTGACAAATTAGTCGATAATCAGGTCTTTTTTAGTCCATAAGCTAGATTTTCGACTGAATCTCGACTACAATTTATGAGCCATAACATGATTTAGAAAAATGTGTCCTCGGTTGAATTGTTTAGTCTTTAAATATTTTTGACTAATTAGCCATTAAATTATTAGTAATTGATAATCGGCTAATAAACTGTTAATTATCTCGTCATCTTTTGACACGCTTAATTTTCAATAGATCATAATTTATNGTAAATACATAAGAATTGCTTGATACGAATGTAATGACCAAAAATAAAGTAAATTTAAGGGAAATTGACATAGATAGCACAAGATTATGATGCATTTCATGTCTCACACAAACCTTCATATTTATATTTGTAACGCTTAGGTGCTTTAAACCTATGTTTGAAATTAGTACAGGAAACTCACTGATTATCCGCTGACAAATTAGTCGATAATCAGGTCATTTTTAGTCCATAAGTTAGATTTTCGACTGAATCTCGACTACAATTTATGAGCCATAGCATGATTTAGAAAAATGTGTCGTCGGTTGAATTGTTTAATCGTTAAATATTTTTGACTAATTAGCCATTAAATTATTAGTAATTGATAATCGGCTGATAAACTGTTAATTATCTCATAATCTTTTGACACGCTTAATTTTCAATAGATCATAATTTATGGGTTGAAAAATTAGACGATTATAAGCCGGAAACATGTCCCAAAACAAAATAAATAAGTGTCGTAGCAAAAAAATTTACACATTTACACTCATAAAACGGAAAAAAAAAAAAAAGACTAACTCATATTTCATAACATATCGTAAGAGTGGTGGCCGCAGAATAAAAGAAAGAAGTTTACATGAAGCACTATACACACACACAAGAAAAAAACCTCATCATCTTGGTGGTATTTCTCCTCCTCCTCCTCGATCAAAGTTCACTTGCCACTGCGACGTGTTTGGTGTTTCGACTGCTCGATAGTTGCCCCGACATCCTTGGCTTGCTTTGTTGGCTTCATCACGGAATCTATCTCACATAGCTTAGAAGCAAAAGCTAATCTTTAACTCCCAGGAGAGTGCAGTCGCACGTTTGGAGACTTCATCATCAATCGATGACGTCTGACCTTAACCAAAGTATTTCACCTTATAGATAAATCTTTATGTGGCGAGGTCGTAGTCCCTCCTTTATTTCTTCCCCCGACAACTTGCCTCCATATCACAAAGTCTGGATGATCAAACTGACCACTAGAGCTACAAATTCATGATGTGCTCTGACTCCGAGCATCCTTCAGGCACAAATACTCTTCCTATATAGGATTTTAAAGGTTAATTAACACCAAAATAAGATTGTTAATAAAATTCACAAAAAAAAAATCATCTTATGCTGACACAGTAAAATATATCGTCGACCCACTATTAATTCGTCTGAAGTTATGTGTGTAGTGTGCAACTCAGACGTGGTGGGCTCCCGTTTAAGTGATTGTCTAACATTTAAAAAGTTAATAAAAAATAATTACATATATCAATGTTGCACGTCAGAGAAATTTTATCATTCTCCGATAATCAGAATGAGAGATCGAACCTCCAGTGTGTAAGTAGTTACCCATGCCCCCTTAGTCTGAGGTTCGGTATTGCTGCTTCATCAACATCATCCTAAGAAAAGGCCCAAGCTTGCGGTCCTTCTTGTAAACGGTATTGCGTCTCGAAGTTCTTTTGGACCTAATGATTATGCTCAGCATCTCACACAAGTCCTGCAAAATAAATTTCAAATAATGTTAGTTATTATAAAATATATCTTAAGATTATAATATAATCCAAAATTATTTAATTTTATTTCAAACTCCGTGAACCATGTATCTTAAACCTCGATTGGCATCGTCTTTCATGATAAATATGGAGGGCTCATTGATCCTATGGATGGGCTGCCATGATGTATGAAACCTTCAAAAAAATAATATTAGCTATATAATATAATAAAAAGTTAATTTCAAATATATTAATTTAGATAACTTATGAATTTCCATCTGGCTCGATTTATAACCATTATGAGTTATCCACATCAAAGTGCTCAATAGGAGTAGAGGAGCCTACCTCAAAGGAGGGTAGGGGTGGCAGTGTGGCGGGAGCTGTAACAATATTAAAAGACTTTGTAACTAGTTGTGGGGCAATAGGCCTGACAGGCACCACTATGGCAGTCATATTAGTGACTAGCATACTAGTGACTGTCACTGTCATACTTATGTATGGTGGGGCGCAATATTGTTTGCTTCATCCCCTAGAAGAAGTTGGACAAACTAGTCTCCGAGAACTCTGGCAGACGTTTTCACCCAAAGTCATATGTAACAAACAAAAATAAATTGATTAGAATAATTATGTGAAAAAAATAATAAAATTAAAGAAGAAAATAATTGATGTTAAAGCAGGAAATAATATAAATGTAAACAAAAAATAACAAACGTAAAAACAGAAATAACATAAATGAATGCAACATAAGTAATAGTAGGATCTAATTAAAGTAAAAATAAGAAACAACTGAAGTAAAAGTAGAAAATAAGTAAACTAAATGTAGAAAACATCAGAATAGATGTTTGATGTGCACTGAAATTCTATTAAGCACATGTTATAAGTGTAAGTGTGTGGTCGACCAAGTAGCATATGAAACTAAATCTTTGTATCGATCCCACTTGGAAAAAGTAAAATTCTGAAATAAAAAAAAGTTTTGGTTTACAAGTTGTAAGTCTAACCTAGTATGTTCGAGCTTTGATAAATTTTTTAAATCCTCTAAACAGATTTTTTGCAAAATATAAATCCTAAGATATTAATGTGAGAGGTTCTATCAAATGAAGGTTTCTCTCCTATTTTGGATTCTAGAAATCTAAGGTTATTCAAGTCACAAAGTTAACGGTGCAAGAGGTTCTAAAGTTTGAATCAAAACTATGCAAATTTTCTAAGGATCCAATATTTTCCTTGATGAACGCACTATCCTAGAAGCAATATTTTTGTTCCCCTAAGTTAATGTGTGTTAACCTAGTTGTTCCACTATGTTTCCTTTTGAAATCTGAAGTTCGCAACGAATTTTAACTAGCCAAGTTGAGTGAAAATTAACTAGGACTTCTAATCACAAAAACAGATTTGACCGACTAATTGGGCGCTAGAAGCTTTAAAATTAAGTATCCTATTTATCTTGTCGAGACGCTTGATTTGACTATAAGCTTATCAAATTGGGAATATATTTGACCGACTAATTGGATGCTAGAAGCTTTAAAAAATGACTTAATTGCTTGATCTGGGCTTGATTTTATTTGGATTGGATCAATTTTGGTGTTATTATGTTCGTTTCATCGAGATGGTCAATTTGACTAAAAATTTTGTGAAATAAAAGTTGTGGGTGATTTTTAATTTAAGTTCGAACATTTCTAAGCATGTAAATAACTAAGAGTTCTATTTTTTAATGAGAGTTCCAAACTCTTACAGCTGCTATGAGCTAATACAATTATAAGCTATTTCTAAATGAAAAGGCCACCAAATACTAACTTTCTTAAATCCTTCATTAAAATTATGTATAAAATTAATATCTTCAGTCATATTTCTCACCTTATATTTGCACTTTCTCAAAGATGTCAACTTTGTGTATCAAAGGATGTTAGTCTTATAAAAAAAAGTGGCTAAAACCAAAATAATTGACTAAATGATGTTCTTCGCATGGCTAATAGCAGATGCTTTGGGATTGTAAGGAAAAAATAAAGGAAGATTTACATGCATTCCTCTCAATTTCTATGTATTTTACATATCTAACACTTAAAACTTCCGATTTGACATACATACCACATACCTATGAATCAATTTTGTTTTTCTTAAAAGTTATAATGGTGGTTTTTGATATGAAAAATTTGGATGGTATAAATGTAAGAAAATAAAATTTTAGTGTCAGATATGTGAATAAATAGAAATTGGGTGGTATGTGTGTAAATGCCCTATAACTAAATGTTGAAAAATTTCTTCTAAATCATTCCTCATGGCATACCTCTCCTCAAAGAACTAAGATAATTTATATGAACACAAGGAAAACTTACATACAAAATACACAATTCTGGTGAATTTACAAATCAAACATCTAAACTTTGATATTTACATTTATAATAGTTTGTTGTCATAAATTTATGCATGAAAATGTGCATTTCACTTTACAAAAATTAATATGAGAAATATTTTTNTAAGCGTAAGTGTACGGTCGTCAAAGTAGCATATGAAACCGAATCTTTGTATCGATCCCACGAGGAACAAGTAAAACTCTGAAATGAAAAAAAGTTTCAGTTTACAAGTTGTAAGTCTAACCTGGTATGTTCGAGCTTTGATAAATTTTTGAAATCCTCTAAACCGTTTTTTTGAAAAATCTAAATCCTAAGAGATTAATGTGAGAGGTTCTATCAAATGAAGGTTTCTCTCCTATTTTGGATTCTAGAAACCTAAGGTTATTCATGTCACAAGATTAACGGTGATAACCATAAACATATCTTTTCCTTAGCCTGTGGTCCAAGAGGTTCAAAATTTTGAATCAAAATTATGCAAATTTTACCATAATCCAATATTTTCCTTGACGAACAAACTATCCCAGAAGCAATATTTTTGTTCCCCTAAGTTAATGTGTGTTAACCTAATTGTTCCACTATGTTTCCTTTTGAAATTCGAAGTTCACAACAAATTTTAACAAAATAACTAGCCAAGTTGAGTGAAAATTAAGTAGGATTTCTAATCATAAAAACTGAGGAGAAAATATGAGTTAGTTACTGCATATGCTTTGAAATAGCAAGTTCCACATTATATTAATCAAAGCAAAATAAAATATGAGATTTAGCTTGAAAAAACCAAAAAAATTACACACTTAAAGTGCAACTCTAGATCTACAATCCTCCTCCAAATAAGAACAATGAAGAACACAAAGTATTATAAGGATATTTTCCTGAAATCCCTCTGCAACTTATCTCACATCTTGCACGCTCAATCCTCTAAACAAGGACCCAAGTCACTTTCGCCAGCAAGAAAACATCTTCCAGGATGGGAAGAGGCGGAGGCTTTACGTCCTTGGCTTCATGACTATCCTTTGGAATAGTGAGTGTTGGAGCAGGATGCTCCCTTGTTGCAAGTGATGTGACTGGTGTCCATTCAATAAGTTTTGCAAGTCGTTCAATGGTGGGATTGTAGTTCTCACATACTACGTCAAACTGATACATGGTAGAGAATTCACAACAACAGAATAATGAATTATTATTTTAGTATTGTAAGAATCCAACACGCACTAAGATGATAAAAGTGACGAGTATATACACCAAAAGTTTGTACGTGGAAAACTCAGAAAGAGAAAAAGTCATAGGGTTTGGTCTAGTCAGAACAATCTACCATGAATTTGTGAGTATATGTACATGTTCTTGTCTCACAAGTGGGAACATACCATATAGTTCCTTGAGGTATAATATTTGTTGCACAATAGTCGAGCGTAAATGCAGTTGGTAGTGATAACTAGAATTTCAGTACAACATCTTCATGGTGGGTCGTTACTGTTGATCTATCAGGGGATTTGTTACTCCAAAACGTGCGTCGGGATTCCATAGTTCACGTTGTGATTCTGCAAGAGGTTTCCTTACAATAAGTAGAGGGCGACTAATGGCAGCTAGGAAGTGGTGGTGGACGGTAGTCGGCGACTATAGGNCTAATCACAAAAACAGAGGAGAAAATATGAGTTAGTTACTGCATATGCTTTGAAATAGCAAGTTCCACATTATATTAATCAAAGCAAAATAAAGTACAAGATTTATCATGAAAAAACCAAAAAAATTACACACTTAAAGTGCAACTCTAGATCTCCATTCCTCCTCCAAATAAGAACAATGAAGAACACAAAGCATTACAAATATGTTTTCCTGAAATCCCTCTGTAACTTGTCTCACATCTTACACACTCAATCCTCTAAAAAAGGACCCAAGTCACATTCGCTGACAAGAAAACAGCTTCCAGGCTGGGAAGAGGCGGAGGCTTTACGTCCTTGGCTTCATGACTATCCTTTGGAATAGTGAGGGTTGGAGCAGAATGCTCCCTTGTTGCAAGTGATGTGACTGGTGTCCATTCAATAAGTTTTGCTAGTCCTTCAATGGTGGCATTGTTTTTCCCACATACTACGCCAAACTGATACATGGTAGAGAATTCACGACGACATAATAATGAATTATTATTTCAGTATTGTGAGAACCCAACACGCACTAAGATAATAAAAGTGACTAATATATACACCAAAAGTTTGTACTTGGAAAACTCAGAAAGAGAAAAAGTCATAGGGATTGGTCGAGTCAGAACAATCTACTATGAATTTATGAGTACATGTACATGTTCTTGTCTCAAATGTGGGAACAGGCCACATAGTTCCTTGAGGTATAATATTTGTTGCACAACACTCGGGCGTAAATGCAGTTGGGAGTGATTACTAGAATTTCAGTACAACATCTTCACGGTGGATTGTTGCATAGTGTTCAAGACAACATGTTGATCTATCCGGTGATTTGTTACTCCACAACGTGTGTTGAGATTCCATAGTGCATGTTGTGATTCCGCAAGAGGTTTCCGTACAATGAGCAGGGGGCGACTAATGGAAACTGGGAAGTGGTGGTCGACGGTAATCGGTGATTGTAGGAACGGTGGTGCTCGTTGGACTTTCGGTATATAACACTATACCTCGGTTCCTTGTTCTCTAAGCTCGAGTCTTTTTCTCTTTCAAGGTCTAGGTCTCTCTTCATGAAGGATGCATGACTCAATTTATATGAGTCAGGGAGAGGCCTCTCTGCAAATCAAAATGAAATTCAGACCACTCCATCGAACAACACAAAGATATTCACTCGATCAGATAATGTTTTGTGGACATTTGAGCGCTTTAATGATTTCTTAATTGAGTGATTTTGTGCTTGTTGGACTTATCTTGTCGAGACGCTTGATTTGACTATAAGCTTATCAAATTGGGAATTTATTTGACCGACTAATTGGGTGCTAGAAGCTTTAAAAAATGACTTAATTGCTTGATCTAAGCTTGATTTTATTTGGATTGGATCAATTTTGGTGTTATTATGTTCGTTTCATCGAGATGGTCAACTTGACTAAAAATTTACTGAAATAAAAGTTGTGGGTGATTTTTAATTTAAGTTCGAACATTTCTAACTCAAAAAACGCTTAGAGATCCGAGTTAATTGTGTCAACATTCGAACCAAATAATACAAATAATAATTTTTTTAAAATAGAAGGCACAATTTTAACCCTTTTTTTTGTGACACAAAATTACTAGACAAATAAATATTAAAGTTTAAGCATTAGACATGTAAATAACTAAGAGTTGTTATTTTTAATGAGAGTTCCAAACTTTTACAGCTGCTATGAGCTAATACAATTATAAGCTATTGCTAAATGAAAAGGCCACCAAATACTAACTTTCTTAAATCCTTCATTAAAATTATGTATAAAATTAATATCTAATTCACAGTGGAAATTGGAGGTGAATCCTTAGGATGAAATCCTCTTTGNCTCACACAAGTCCTGCAAAATAATATTCAAATAATGTTAGTTATTATAAAATATATCTTAAGATTATAATATAATCCAAAATTATTTAATTTTATTTCAAACTCCGTGAACCATGTATCTTAAACCTTGATTGGCATCGCCTTTCATGATAAATATGGAGCGCTCATTGATCTTATGGATGGGCTGCCATGATGTATGGAACCTGCCATGATGGATAGTGTTCAGGACAACATGTTGATCTATCAGGTGATTTGTTACTCCACAACGTGCGTCGGGATTCCATAGTGCACGTTGTGATTCTGCAAGAGGTTTCATTGCAATGAACAGGGGGCGACTAATGGCAACTGGGAAGTGGTGGGCGACGGTAGTCGGCGACTGTAGGAAGGGTGGCGCTCGCTGGACTTTCGGTATATAACACCATACCTCGGTTCCTTGTTCTCTAAGCTCCAGTCTTTTTCTCTTTCAAGGTCTAGGTCTCTCTTCATGAAGGAGGCATGACTCAATTTATATAAGTCAGGGAGAGGCCTCCCTGCATATCAGAATGAAATTCATTCCACTCCATCAAACAACACAAAGATATTCACTCGATTAAATGATGTTTTATAGACATTTGAGCGCCTTAATGATGCATTAATTGAGTGATCTTGAGCTTGTTGGATTTATCTTGTCGAGACGTTTAATTTGACTATAAGCTTGTCAAATTTGGAATCTATTTGACCAATTAATTGGGTGCTAGAAGCTTTAAAAAATAACTTAATTGCTTGATCTAGGCTTGATTTTATTTTGATTGCATCAATTTTGACGTTATTATGTTCGTTTCATCGAGATGGTCAACTTGACGAAAAATTTATTGAAATAAAAGTTGTGAGTGATTTTTAATCTAAGTTCGAACATTTCTAACGCAAAAAACATTCGAACCAAATAATACAAATATTAATTTTTTTAAAATAGAAGGCACATTTTTCACCCTTTTTTTTTGTGACACAAAATTGCTAGACAAATAAATATTAAAGTTTAAGCATTAGACATGTAAATAACTAAGAGTTGTATTTTTTAATGAGAGTTCCAAACTCTGACAGCTGCTATGAGCTAATACAATTATAAGCTATTGCTAAATGAAAAGGCCACCAAATACTAACTTTCTTAAATCCTTCATTAAAATTATGAATTAAAATTAATATCTTCAGTCATATTTCTGACCTTGAATTTGCACTTTCTCAAAGGTGGCTAAAACCAAAATAATTGACTAAATGATGTTCTTCGCATGGCTAATAACAGATGCTTTAGGATTGTAAGGAAAAAATAAAGGAAGATTTACATGCATTCCTCTCAATTTCTATGTATTTTACATATCTAACACTTAAAACTTCGGATTTGACATACATACCACATACCTATGAATCAATTTTGCTTTTCTTAAAAATTATAATGGTGGTTTTTGATATGAAAGATTTGGATGGTATAAATGTAAGAAAATAAAATTTTGGTGTCAGATATGTGAATAAATAGAAATTGGGTGGTATGTGTGTAAATGCCCCATAACTAAATGTTGAAAAATTTCTTCTAAATCATTCATCATGGCATACCTCTCCTCA
>NEWO01000332.1:340355-350760 GCA_003013225.1 Phalaenopsis aphrodite | reverse complement strand
GCAAAATCACATTCCTATTTTGGAAAAATAAATTAAAAAAAAGATAATAATAATAATTAAATTCTAACTACCCAAGGGGAGGGATATTTTGTGGGAGGGAGACAAACTGGGACTCGAAATTGGGGTATTCTTGAGCCATCAGTGTCTCTGTAAATCATAATTTAAACAAAATTTATATCAAATATTTTAAATAATGTGAAGCGTTGATTTCAAATAAAGGAAACAAATATCACTTTGTTGTATTTAAGAACAGTGGAAAAAGAAGTCGGAGAAAGAGAAGTCTGGCGGGAACGACAGTGGAGAAAGAAGACGAGAAGGTGAAGTCCGACGGGAACGAGAAGCCCGGCGGGAACAACAGTGTAGAAAGAAGACAGAGGAGAAGGAGAAGTCCGACGGAACGAGAAGTCCGGCGGGAACTGCAGCAGAGAAAGCAGTCGGAGAAGGAGAAGGTTGCTGGTGGGAATAGCAGTGGAGAAAGATGACTGACGGCGGGAAGTGAGAGAAGGAATTATGAGGGCGATGGATCAATGGAGGAGGATTAATTCTGAATATGATATTTGAATTTTGAGGCTATTTATTAATATTTTTAGGCGGAATTGTTTGGAGGATAATTAAGGTAATGAGGACACGTAAGCTATTTCTATTCCTCATTGCTTGGTTTCAGTTGTGAAAAAGAATCAGTCCCCGTCCTCTCTCCTAATTCCATGCCTTCAGTTGTCAACAAGATTGGGTTGTTATAATTGAAACAAAATGTAAATAATATATTAATTGCTTCTTTACAATGATTTTGAAATTGAGATTTTACAGTTGTGTCCAAACAACTCTTAGCTTTTCTTCATCAATATCAAATATACGGTAGACGGTTCATCTATTTATCTTATATAATTCTCATTTCTTGGAATAATTTTTTGGGGCATTTAAGTATATGCCACGTAATTTATATGTAATCATATATTTAATACCTAAACTTTCATATTTACATATCTATCACTCAATTATTTTTATCATCATATAAAAAATATTAGTATTTTTAATTTTTTAAAATTGAAACAATCCTTTTGAATTGTAGAATCTTCAAAATTAATGACAAGGTATAAATACATAATTTTTGTATTGATTTTATTTATATCATTCATTATAGTGGTCTCCGTTGAAATTGATGTCTCATTCCTCAAGCCTAGAACTCATATAATACACTGTTACATCTTAACAAAGATTTCCTAACTCTACTCTTTTTACTCAAAAGAGAATGATCCAAGTATAATAAATTTTCATACAACATTAAGAGACACGCACACTCGCCTTGGTTGATTTTTGACTAATATATCAACTCAAGTTTAATTTCTCTTTATTTTTCACTTTTTAACAAGTTGCATCATCAAAATTAGAATTATTTGTCTTGCAACAAGTTGGCCACCCAACAAGTTAGTGCCAAATATGACAATCTTAATTAACTAAATTAAATTTTGCATGTTGCACAAACATATTGGGAAGTATTTCAATAATGAGATATTCATCTCTTAAGAACAAAAAAAATCATATTTATCACTATTTGCCAGAGATAATATCTCATCCCTATAGGTTAGACATACTAACTAACCACTTAAAATTAAAGTATTTTGCAGCACTTTTTAGTGAAATTGTTGTTGAAGGAAGCCTATAATGATGGTTTAAACCACCAATCCACGCGAAGCCCTCGCTTGTCGTCTTATCTCTACGGTTTCTTTTTGCAGTCTGTGAGCGGAGTCCCTTTCTACGTTCCGATACGTTAGAATGCCTTATGATTGGTCGCCAGTGAGCCAAATTCCTGATTTCTCCTCGTTCATTTTCCTCCCAACCTCATTTCTATCTTTATTTGTGATTTTAATGGATTTTTGTTTGTCGCCGGCGAACTGAGGTTTTCCTTGTTGATTTCTGAGGCTTCGATATGTTAACTCATTTCTAACCTTCTTTCTCCCCAGGTTCTCTCGATTGATTTTTGTAGCAAGGCTTGATTTTTAAAAGAAAGGTTTCTAGTATATTATAACTTCAATTTTGATTTTTGGTTGAAGACATTCTATGAATTTTGATTAATCATTTTTCTCATCAATTAAAATATTGTTCTATCTTTCAGTTAAATGCTACAAGTTGAGAATTAGTACAAAAGCTATATACAAAATAACATAAAGACTGATGATAAACATGAAAGCACAAGGCTAATAAGCTCAAGTTAAATCGATCAAATAATTAGCACGCATAATTTATGTCTAAAATTATGACTAAATCTAATTAATCAAACATTACATTTATTTTAAAGCAAAATTTAATAACTATAAATATTTTACAGCGTTTTAAAATAGATTTAATAATTATAAAATTTTTTGGGCTTAAATTTGAAATACAATCTAATATATATATATATATAATATTGCATGTAAAAATCAAAGCAATCAACCAAACAAAGATTAATAAATGATACTTCTGAACACAAAGAGTATGATAGAAACATAATAAATATGTATTCATAAAAATATATATAAATAAAAGCTCTATATGTGCGGACTTTCCTAGTTTCAAGGAAATAAAAAATACCTTCATCGTTAACCATAGATTACTTCATACCAGAGCATTCTCTTTAGTTTTAGAGGGTAAGATTGTTTGTTTTACAGGTCATATTCTTTAACACTAACTATGGTACCTATTGACTAAACTATGGTATGTATGATCCTCTATTCTTGTGTCCAATTTGGCGAACCTACGGTTTGTGTAGGATCTGCTAAGATTTATTTCTCGTTCTTTATATTGATGGGTTTTATATTTTGGTTTGGAGTTTGATATTTACTCGACCCAAACCAGTTGGTTGGCTTTAGGTTTGAGTCATGCTGGATCAAGTTGGGTTGGGTTTTGGTTCAAGTCATGTTGGTTCAAGCTATGTTGGATTTAGGTTCAGGTCATGCTAGGTTCGGGTCAACCTAAGTCAAACCCAAACCTAAGTAAAAGCCAAAATTATTTAATTTTATTAACTTAAAATTAACAAAATAATTTAGGTATAATAAATAGAAAAATGAAGAGTAAGGGTCTATCGGAGAGGAGGGCCAACTACCACAAGAGCGCCACAGAAAGGAGATCACTGAAGGAGAGAGAACGTTTGAAAACGAGGGGAGAGGTGGAGGAAGAGGGTGTTGAGAACCATCTGAATTAAGGGAGAAGCAAAGACCTATTTATAAGCGATTAGGAGTGACATAAGCAGTGGTGGGAGCGATTGCTTCCCATGGATCGACCCCAGACAATCGTCGATTGAGGCAAAGATCAATAGTCGTAATTTCCTCGACAGTTGAAGCTCCCAAAAATCACCGACAACAAATCGGTGTGTCGATTAAATATCAAATCCGAGGCAGAGAGCTACGAATCTCTGGAGTGGCCACACCACCCTTGAGCATGACCACATGCCCGATAACTTTTGGTCGTGGCCACGAAGAACCAGGTGTGACTATGTCTAGTAACTTTCGGGAGTGGCCACACCCAAAATGGTGTGGTCATGCCGGTTTAAGGTCAAGCAAGGCATGAACGTGGGGGCATGCATGGGGCGCGTGCGAGCGGACGTGTGCGTGTGTGCGTCGTTGCGTGCGCACATGGTGTACGGGCACGTGGTTCCTACAAAAAAGACAACCATAACCCACCCTTGTAAAGGAAAACTCAGGGATTTCAACAGCATGGTGAGACAATTGAGGTTAAGGTGTGGGTTCCACCCCGCAAAAATTGAAGTTCTTGATGAAAGCTCAAATGAACTTTGAATTGGTTGATCTCGACCTTCTCAGCACAATTTTAACAAATTTTGGGTTTTGAATTGATTTGAGTTAGTTTTGAGTCGAAGGGTTGACCAATAGTGAGGTCAACAACTACAAATGCCGAAAGTTATCATTAGGTCTTCAGTCCCGAATAAAAGTGGAATTCGACTCTTTCTTCTCCCCCTCTCAAGTGAAGAGAGGGGGCCTATTTATTGTCTTTGGGCGGGTGAAGATTTTGATCATTCAACAAATTACTCCTATAACCACCTATAGGATGACCTATATTAATCCCTCTTAATCATAATGAGCTTTTTTATTATTTAAGGGTCTGAATGACCTCATAATTAAGAGAGCTTAAACTCGTTAAATTTCTCTCACTAAGATGCTCGATTTGACTATAGATATGTCAAATACAAAGTTCATTTGCCTATTCAATCAGAGATTTAAAGCCTCCAAATGTGTTTTAATGACACAATTTGAAATTGTTTGAACTCAAATTTGACCAATTTTGAAATCATGGGAATTTTCTTATTGACTATATAGTTGCTGAAATCTGAGCCCTAGCTGATCATCAAGACGTACTTTTCTAAAAAAACAAAATGTCTGTGATCTCTGTCAAATAATAAAATATGTTGATGATACATCAAGTGTATTGCACCTTTTAAAAGTTAAAATAATATTACTTTGATGTGATATGAAAGATTTTGGTGTTTTGAATGTATAAAGCAAAATTTAGGTGGGAAATATATAATATACAAGAATTAGATGGCACGAACCTTAATGCCGCCAAAATTTAAAAAAAAAACATGTAAATTCTTTTATCAAAACTTTTCAATTTTAAGTATAGTGTAACAAAGTTGGGATCAAAAGTTCTTATTTGCTTTCAATTCTAGGATGTCTATTATCCACATGTTCCAACAACTATTGAGATTCTACCATATTGTTCCTCACAAATTTACCAAGTGATGTGTCAGATTCCCAAAATTTATCTGCACATAAGAGCAGCCAGACCTAATATTTTTTCCTCATTAAAAAAGAGTTTATATATTTATGATGCTCGGAGTTTTTCTATACTCTAATACATAATAAAACTATGTTATGACTGTTTGATTTTTTTCAGGAGTATATGAAATATTTGAGCGGTATAAATGTTAAAAGTATAGTTTAAGTAGTGTATATTTATTAAGCTTGAAAAATAAAATTAAACTATTTATTAGATAAAATTACTATCTGTTAAATGAAACATTTTTTCCCCTTCTATTATTTATAAAAAAAATCACTCTTCTATTAATATTATAAACAATTAAATAAAAATATAAAAGACAATATAATGTAATTTTTGCAAATATTTAAACAATTTTGTAAGAATTGACGGCATCTCCTTACAAAAAATGTAATATACCTTCCTAAATATATGTTTTAATTAATAATTAAGGTTATTTTGATCGATTTTTTCTGCATAAAATATTCAAGCTAAATTTTTCACGGACATTTCATGCATCAGGAGCTGCTTTCTAAGAGCATTTTTAATGAAATCACATTAATTAATTAATTAATTAATTAATTAATTAATTAACTAATTTTGGGACCTTTAAAGTTTTTCATTTTATTTCTAATCAATATGCTACACATTTGAGGGTCTGCTTGAGGTACTGGCAGTTGGTTGAAGGAGTTGTAAAGATGCGGCAGAAGAAATTGCTTTTAAAAGAAGTGTGTTGATTATTACAAATTTATTTCATTTTCAAAAAGTCAGACAACAACTTTCTAACAAACACCACGCTTTAACATCTCATATTGAAAAAAATAAATTTCTACCACAAAAATCTCTTGAAAAATGTTAATGCTCAAGTGCTCAAGTGTTTTTTTTTTTTTTTTTGGCATTTACATAAATACCACCCAATTGTAGTATATTTACATATCTAACATCCGAGCTTTACTTGTGACATCTATACCACCTAAATCTTACATGACAAATAAAAAATACCATTGCTTTAACTTACAAAATGTGAAATACATATTTTTCATGCATAGATAGAGTGGGAAAGTGTTAGATATGTAAATACACAAATAGTTCATCCTCCGTAATTTTTGCATTTGTGTGAGCAACCTCTTTTTTTTATATTTTTAACCTAAATTAATCACAAAATTGCATCTATTTCCTTGAAATTTAAGAAAAGACCAGGATTTAGCTTAGGAAGACACTAATAAAAGTTACATCTAAATGAAATTTTTGAAAAGCTCATTAGGGTTGGAGTAAGTTTAATTCCACTTATTTAGTCTTTGTCATAAACTATTTTAGGAAGATTTTACATAAAACTCAATTCCTATATATTTACAGATCAGACACCTAAACCTCAATTTTTATATACATGTAACCTTATTTATGCTTAAGAAGGTGTATTTCACTTTTTAAAAGTTTAAAAATGGGATTTTTAATATGATATTGGATGCCCAAAATACGGTCATATGTATTTAGGGAAGGCTTTCGCATGGGCTCACAACTCATGGGTACCAAAGGCACGTATCACCACATAAAGCTAAGCTCATCTGTTGAAGTGGTCGAGTTAAGCCCACTTGTCCAAGTAGTAGAGTTAAGCCCACATGTTGAAGTGGTTGAGATAAGTCTGCCTGTCGAAGTGGTCGAACTAGCTAGTTTGAGGCAAATGTATCATTGGAAAAAAACAATCTTTACATGAGGGTCCATTCCTAACTTATGGTGTCGCCTGACACCCATGTAATGATCTTTTCATCAAGATAACACGGACAGAGAAAGTAATGCACGTAATGTAAATTTTTTTTATTTCTTTCTCTTGTATAAAGTCACAAACAATATAACTCAAGAACAAATAGGGATCCAACGTTCTAAAAAGGACTCGACAAATATGAAAGATTTTGGTGGTATAAATGTAAAAATTAATGTTCGGGTATTGGATAAGTAAATACATAAGAATTAGGTGGTTTGTATGGAAATGCCCTGTTATTTTATTCTCATTTTTGTCCATGTTTATTTGCTTGAATGCAAACAAAGTCAAGGTCCTTATTTATTTATTCATTTATTTGGCTGTTAGAATAATTGTTATTGGATGTTGAGATTGTTATTTGGATGATAGCTTTGCCTTTTGCTTAATGGAAAACAACTAGTCGGAATTTATTTGCAAAAGCAATAAATCAAAGCATAAAAATTTCTGCTGTTCAGAAGTGCTTTAGAGGGCAGATTCCCTAATTTAGAATTTTACAATAGATTTGGAGAGCGATCGCTAAGGCTCTGTTTGGCGCAGCTGTAGCTTCTCAGCTGTCACAGGAAGCTGCTGCGAGAAAGCTGGTTGTCTGTTTGTTGCAGCTATATGAAATCATTACAACAATGATAATAGTACAAGTATGAACAAATGTGTACAGTAAAGTACAGTAAAAGAGAAAGATCAGTACATACTTGTCGTTTATGACGATGCTTCAAAACACATTACAATTGTATAGTACAAGTGTGTATAACAGAAAAAAAATATTAGATAAACATTTGAAATTTAAATAGGAAAGCTGGAACATATATATTTTTATAAAAGTTAAGTGACAAGCATATAAAAAATCAGAAGGGATATAAGAATTTAAATTGGGGATAGGCTGAGTTATAGATTTTTCATTTATCACGATCTAACAAGCAACTAGGGCATCGAAGTTTATATACCAATATTGAATAGCAGCTACCAGCAAAACTCTTCTTAAGGTTGGGCAACTTCAAATCTCTACCAACTGTCTAACAAGTGAACCTGTAAGAATCTTTAGCCACCTGTGTCATATGTCTAAATGTAGGAGTGTAAACGAACCGAACATGAACGAACAGAGCTAGTGTTTGTTTTTAGTTCGTTTGAAATTTAGTTTGTTTGAAATAGACTCATGTTCGAATTTGTTCGTGAAGTCACTATTCGTTTTCGGTTTGAATTGTTCGAAATTAGTTTGAATTGTTCAAAATATTCGAATTATTTGTATTATTCGAATTGTTTGAAATATTTAAATCGTTCGCATTGTCCGAATTGTTCAAAATTGTTTGAAATTGTTTAAAATGTTATGAAACCAAAATATTATAAATGTAAAAATTAAATTTTAGATGTTAGTAATATAAATACATAAAATGATTTGGACATCATGTAGTCCAAATTTTTCCAAAAGAAAAGAATCATATCCAAGAAAGCTTAAAAAATATAGCTATTTTTATAAACAATTGCAGACACCAAAAAGACCCTTGTTAGAATCCAGAAAAATATAAATGAATCTAGGATGAGCTTTCAGCTTCTAATTATTTATATTATTAGAAAATACTAATATTTGGCATGCATCATTCAACATATTCCTGCTAATAATATCCGTAAATTTATAAAGCCTAAATATCATAAATATAAATATATAATTTTACTTGTTAGATATGTAAATACATAAATATTGCTTAACATAATGTAAATTTTCCAATATAAACTAGAAATTGAGTTGTCATTGTTATTCAAGTCCTAGATCATACAAGCTTAGGAATAAATTAAAAATAAAAATAAAAGTAAAGATAGGCTTCATTCAAATACTATCATGTAGCATGGGAAAGGTTAGAGGGCTATTCAAGTAAAAATGAAAGATGGATGATAAATAGATAATTATATCATAATCAAATACCCCTACTCAAATAAATGCAGATACATAAATTAACAGAAGAAGAAAATACCTCAAGTTTTACCGATACATAAATAAACTGAAATAACAGTTGTACATCAAAATGATGCATATAAAAAGTAGATAGCAAATGGTGAGCAGTAACATGCAACAGTTCTGCATGAAAAGATGCATATAAAGTACTTCAGAGCAAACAAGAAGTAGAGACCAAATAGTGAGCAGAAACATGCAATGACAATAATATAATGCAACGAAGCCTCCGAGCTTCTCTTTCAGATTCAAGAAGGGTAAGGATGTCTCCTTCCTTGATTGGACCGTTCACATTTCACATGATTAATCGGTTTGGATCATCCATAAATTTGACCCGGACTTGGGTCACCTGACCTCTAGAACCAGTTCTCCCCATCACCGTCACAACAACAGCCAGCTTCACCTGAGAATCCATCTTCTGCAGTTCTCAAATTAGATCTATAAATACATAGAAATCAGTGGATTTGTATGTAAATCTTCTTTCACTTAAAAAAAGAGGTTTTCTATAAGCAGTTTATGCACAATCAAGAGTATAAAAAGGACTTATTTGCGGAGTTAGACAGAAAGAGACATGAATAGACTTCAGACATATCATCATCATGTGAACCAAAACACATTTTGCAAAGTAACTATTTAAATCAACAAGTCTGAGGAAGTTAAGAAATTTTTAGTAGTCCAAGTAGCCCCAAATCAACGAGACCTTCCGACTAAAGAGAATAATTTCAAAAAGAAAATGTTATCCACAAAGCATTAGAATTGGTGAACTCTAAAACTTTCTAGATTGCTTTCAATTACATGTATGTTGGGTTATTAAGTATATTTCTTTTCTTTCCTTTTTCTTTTGAAGCCTTGCGCAAAACATACAAGCGCTCTAATCTAATTTATTAGAGCGTTGGTGGTAATATATCTTACTATCTTTCGATCCTCAGCATGAGATGATCTTCCTAATTATATACTTTTGTTGTGATACTTATTTTCTTGTGTGCTACATTAGAGTTAGTTTCTTTCAATGACAATATCAATGGAAAGAAGATGAGCAATAGACCGAATTTTGGAGTTTTCCCATTATATTATATAATCAAGCACAAGATTTTGCACTTCTAAAAATAATCTCATAAACTTTAATGTCATGAAGCTCTGAAATCAATATTTATCAGTTGGGTTTATTGCTAATGTCAAAAAAGATTTTTCTTGTGATCGTATTAATCTCCAGTATTTCAATAGGACGGTCACCATGGAGCAATACACTTGTTAATGTCAATCGAAGTTACAAAATTTTTACATTGCTGAACTTTTTATTTCAGAAATAACCGAGGGGCATAGTGATTTCAAATTTTCAACTGCATGCATAAAAATACATTGCCATCTTCTATCACGTATGGATAATTTTCAGTCCAATGCATGTCTAAATGTTGCAAATGTACATGTTATACAAGTGGATGTACATGTGAATGTGGATGTATAAGGAGGCAAAAGAAAAATATTTACATAATTAAAATAATAAAAAAAAATTATTTTCATGTTATTTTCATGCACTTCTGATATTATGTTGCTTATACTGTTACTCAGCACATGCCTAATATAGTTACAAATTATTGCACTAGCACTGTGATAGATATTATCCATATTATGATTTATTTTCTTTGAATACTAATATATTATTTTTTTATTATTAAAAATTGCAGTAGATTTTGGGTAGTCTACTAGATTGTGATAGCTCCCTCCTACTTTACTCACATATGTTGTTTCAAGAAAAGATGAGACATGTTCTTCGCGAACAGCTCGTGTTCGATTCGTTTGTTAAACAAGCGAGACAAAGATTTTTCTATCTCGATTTAGAAACGAGTCGAACACGAACATTCCTTCAATGATCATGTTCGGCTTGATTTAGTTTGAAATAAATAAATAATTAAAAATAACATAACTATAAGATTTTTATATTAGAATTTTATGTT
>NEWO01000332.1:312858-325597 GCA_003013225.1 Phalaenopsis aphrodite | reverse complement strand
GAAGCCTCTGGCCGGAACTTAGCATCATACAATGTATTGGATTTCACTTCTAATGTAATAGTAATAAAATATTGAACAGATAATAAATTTTAGATGATTGCTATATATATATTTAAATATATAAGTATTTGTCATATGATCGATCGGTCTCAAAAGCCGACCGAACAAAGAGAATAAATGATCCAAATAAATACCGCATGAACACATCAACACTTGCTTCCTAGCTGCTACCATCATAAAGAACAACAGTCACCCATAATGAAGTTTCTCAATCTAGATAAATAGATCGATGTTGGGATGCATGTCGGATTACGGTGACCCACCCTCTATCTGATGAAATGATTCTATTCGAAACAATGAGTCTCTGCAATTAGTCTCTTCAGAATGGGAAATTGATGATCATTAAGTCGGCCGAATGACACTTAGGGTCCATTTGAGGCAGCTTATTTGATGCGGTATTTGATGCGGTGGCGTTTTGAAAATGCACCTGACCTGTTTGACTAAACTGTGTTTTGGCAGCTTATGCGTTTTTAAAAAGCTGAAAACAACGTTTTCACACCACACCTATCTAGGTGCGGTGACAACTTTCTGGCTGAGATCTGACTTCTACAAAAAAATAAAAATTTGTAATAGCCACCGAACCTAGCTTGTCAGTAGATTTTTTTTAATCAGCTTATCAGCAGATTAGTCAATAAGTTGCAGCTGCCCCAAACATACCCTTAATCGGTCGGCTTTTGAGACCAAGTAACTAATTCCAAGTATCGAAATTGGGCAAAAATTAATTGATTATTTCAAAATTTTCAAACATATCGAATCAAAATTTTTTTCCTCGCATAAAATCGAATCAAACCCGCGGGATCAAAGTTCAACTCAATTAACTTTTGAATCTTTCATCATACAGTTCAATTTTTGTAACAGGCTTGATTTGAAAAAAAAAGGTCTTCAGAGTATCCTAATTTAAATTTTGATTATATGTCGAAGACATTATATGAATTTTGATTAGTCATTTTTCTCGTCAAATAAAATATTTTTTTTGTCTTTGAGATAAATGCTACAAGTTGAAAGTTAGAACAGAACTAATAATATAGAAGAGGATAAACATGACAGTTTAAATTAACTCTATATAATAAGCTCTATATATTCAGGCATCCCAAGCAGCAAATGTTGCATGACAAAGAAGGGTTCTACTTATTTACTCTATGCATTCTTGTTTTGCACATCCTTCCTTTTTCTTATAAGGCTTTAAAACTTTTCTGTGTTATTAATTTATTCGAAGTCCGGATGCAGAGCTGGGACCGGGCAACGGACGTGATACAACAGGGCGGAGCGGGAGCACGAACCTTCATTGTATCACTTTCGTTGTCCGGACGTAGCTCGCGATTGAACTCCAGACGTAATATTTTTTTTGAGGTTTCGGGTTAGCATCCAACCTGATGGAGAGAAAGATTTTATTATGGCACATTTAATAGATTAGATTTGATCATTTTGATTTACATATTCATTGAATAAATTTATTTTAGTTTTGAAACCTATAAAATAAAGATAATCATATTATGTTTTGAATTGAAATAAAATTTTGGTGAATCAATGTATTAAATTGTTATTAAATTTTAATTAAGGTTAATTTAAATTGTATGTATTAAAAAATACTTAATAGTTTATGCTAAGACTTATGATTTTAACATTTGAAATAAATTATATTTATGTAGAAGTTTTTGTCATTTGATTATTTACAATTTTTTGATTTAATATTGGAAAAAGATAATATAATATAATTTTTAATTTGGTTGATTTTATTAAAAAAAATTTACCAATAATTAAATATAAAAAAACAANATAATTTATGCTAAGACTTATGATTTTAACACTTGAAATAAATTATGTTTATGTAGAAGTTTTTGTCATTTGATTATTTATAATTGTTTTTATGTAGAAGTTTTTGTGCTAAGACTTCAAAGTTTAAATTAAAATATGTTATACGGAACAATATACATTTTATAATATGATCAAATTATTATGATCAAATTAGATTAAATTTTTTTATATTGATTTCTTTCTTAAATTTTATATGGAGCATTTATGTGCATATCCCCTAATTCCTATATATTTACATATCTAACATCTAAACTCTATTTTTTACATTTATACCATCCAAATCTTTTGTATCATAGCAAAGCATGACAATTTTAAATTTATTTAAGAGATCAAATACAAATTTGCATGCATACGAAAGGTGAGATATATTTGTAAAAATTAAAGTTTAGGTCTTAGATATGTAAATGCACGAGAATTAAGTGATATGTATGTAAAATATACCTTCGGGTAGATAAAATTTACATGGTGACCTGATGGTTAGCTATTTGCTTATATACCAAAAATTTCGCTCGAAATTCACTGAAAAAAATATTTAAAAAAATGCAACTTGAAAAAAAATAATAATAAAGATGATAGAAGCTACATGAGATTTTTAAATTATGCGTGTTTTTATAATTTACTCGGTGACTGACTGAGCAAAAAGAATTACTAATTTGTAAAACTATAACTTTGAATAAAATTGTATTTTGAATGTGGAAAATATTTCTCAGTTGTACTTTTCCATTGGGGACTTGGCAACGAAAAATTATTGCATACGGAGATGCATGAGGTGTCCGATCATGACTGTAGATCACAGTGTTATACGGTCATGATGTATTTTGGTGTGCCCCACTTTAAAAAATTAAAAAAAATTTGAAATACATCCTGACCGTAGATCACCGTGATCTACGATCAAGATCGGACACCGCATGCATCATCTCTGTATGCGGTGTCCGTATGCAATAATTTCTCCTTGGCAACCGGGGAATAAAGCTATCCAAAACTCAACGTGAGGAATCAATACGAAAAAATTAAGACTAAGTACCACTAAATTTCGAAGTATTTATATATCTAATTAAACTTTAAAACACACAGACACACATGTGCAATTGGTGGCCAGTCGTTTGATAATTTTGATGTAAGTCTCATTGATCCCGGGTTCGACTCTATCTGACTCAAATTAGCACATATGGGGTGGACATACACATATTGTGGTATATAGATATGCCATATTTATTCCACTATTTTTAGTTAAAATAATGATATTTTTTATGTTATGTGAAAATTTTGGGTGATATAATTGTAAAAGGTAAAGTTTAAGTTTAAGATAGGTAAATACATAAGAATTGCTTGATAGGAATGTAAATGACCAAAAATAAAGTAAAATTAAGGGAAATTTACATGCATAGCACATGATTTTTATGCATTTCATGTCTCACACAAACTTTCATATTTATATTTGTAACACTTAGGTGCTTTACACCGTTGCTTGAAAAAACTACAGGAAACTCACTGATTATCATTTTGACAAATTAGTCTATCGTCAATTCTTTTTCAGTCGATAAGCTAGGTTTTCGTCTGAATCTCGATTACAATTTGTCAGTCAGAAAATGACTTCAGAATAATGCACAAATACTCTTCATATATAAGATTTTAAAGAGTAATTAACATCAAAATAAGATTTTTAATAAATTTTACTAAAATAATAATAATAAAAAACCTATTCACCTTATGTAGATGCACTAAAATGTATCGTCGACCCGCTATTAATTCGTCTGATTTTAATGTCTGTGATGTGCAACTCAGTGGTGTTGGGCTCATGTTTAAGTGATTACCTAACATATAAAAAGGTTATAAAAAAATAATTGCATATATCAATGTAGCACATCAAATAAATCTTATCATCCTCCTATAATCAGAATGAGAGATCGATCCTCTGGTGTGTAAGAAGGTACCCATGCCCCCATAGTCAGAGGTTCGGTTATGTTGCTTCATCAACATCTTCCTAAGAAAAGGCCCAATGCAACTCATTCCTATCATCCTCTCATATCTAGAGGGAGCATCAATAAACATGTTTCATAAGTGTGTCTACCCTCGCACCTCGAAGTTCTTATGTATATAATGATCATGCTCAGCATCTCACAGAAGTACTGCAAAAAAAAAATCAAATAATGTTAGTTATTATAAAATATAACTTAATATTATAATACAATCCAAAATTATTTAATTTTACTTCAAATTCCGTGACGTGTATCTCAAACCTCGATTGGTTTAAATTTGAAAGCTTATAGAATTACGAAAAATATAATGTGACCGCAAGGAGTTTAAGAGAACAAATTGTGATGCTAAGAATTCTACTTTTAGTGATGTTTATAATAGATTAGATGCTACATTGAGTGAAAGATATATGTATAAACTAGCCAAACAAAAAGAAAATAAAAGAAAAGATTTAATTCAAATTAAGTGTATTAAATATGAAAAAAAAAAAAATCTTAAGGGAAAATATTCAAATAAATGGGTGAGACATTTTAATAAACTTTTCAATAAAGTATTTGAAAATGTAATCGACGTTAATGATCTTAATAACATCAATAATAATAAAATTTTCTATTTTTACCATCGCTTTAGTAAAAACAAAGTTGATTAGGCTTCAATGAAAATCAAGGGTCAGAAATCAATAAGATTTGATGAAATCCCAACAGTAGTGTTAAACTATTTAGGAGATTTGAGAATTCTTGGCTTACTAAACTTTTAAATTTTATTTTAAAAATCAAAACAATGTCTGAGTGAAGAAAGAGTATTTTGGTCCCCATTTTTAAGAATCAAGATAATGCACAAGAGTGTGCAAAATATAGAGGAATTAATTTAATGTTTCATTCATTAAATTACAGGAGAGAGTTATTGAACATAGGTTAACATGTGATACAAAAAATTTCTCATAATTAGTTTGGATTTATGTCGGCGAGTCTACCATAGAATCTATACATTTATTGAGAGGTTTGATGGAAAAGAACAAAGAGATTAAAGGGGATTTACATATGATTTTTATTGATTTCGAAAAAGTTTACGATAAGGTTCCAAGATAAGTTTTTTAGCGAGTTCAAGAAAAGAAAAGTATTGATATGACTTATATTCAAGTCATTAATGATATGTATACTACATTTGTTACATGCGTTTGAACAGGAGGATTGACTAAGTTTTTTCCTATTTCTGTTGGAATACATCAAGGGTCAGTTTTAAGCACATATCTTTTTTGTTTAACTTTGGATGTACTTACTAGACATTTACGGGAGGATTTACCTTGGTGTATGTTTTTCGCTGATGAAATCCTTCTTGTGAAAAAGAATAGTGGAGTTCAAGATAAACTTATTTTATGGAGGTCTACATTAGAGTATAAAGTTTTTCATTTGAGTATATCTAAAACTTAATATTTGGAATGTAATTTTAGTAGTAGAAGATCTAGTGGAAAAGTTGTAACAATAGGTGATCAAATCATTAAAAGAAGTGAACATTTTAGATATCTCGGGTCTATTATTCAAAGTGATGGTGATATAGATGGGGATGTTATTAGTAGAATTCAAATTTGATGGTTGAAGTAGAGAAATGCATCGAGCTTATTGTGTGTTAGAAAAGTACCACTTAAACTTGAAAGAAGAATTTTATAAGATGGTGGAGCAACCTACGATGTTTTATGGCGTAGAATGTTGGCCTATAAAAGAGGAGCATAGAACTAAGTTAAATGATGCTAAGATGAGAATGCTGAGTAATGACTGGCTTGACTCTTAGAGGCAAAATGCAAAACAAATATATCCATGAAATGGTGGTGTAGCTCTACTAGCGGACAAGATTAGAGAGAGTTGTCTTATATGGTTTGGTCACATTAAACTTTGGTCATCTAATGATCAGTTTATGAGAGTAAATATTTTTATGTTATGAAAGGTAGATGCATACCTAAAAAAAGTCGTGATGTTATATAAAAAATGGTCTTAATTAATTAGAATTAAACAAAAAAAATAAGGGTCAGTAGGACGCAAGGGAAAAAAGGATTCTTGTTGCCAACCTACTTAGTAGGCTAAAGGTTTGTTGTTGTTGTTGTTGTTGCTGTATAGTTTTTCAATTATAAAATTGGATGGATTTACATATATATGTACTGCTTAAATCCGTAGTTACATTTCTAGCACCTTCTTATACATGCAAATAAAATGGTATTTTTGATGTAATACGGAAGAAATGGGTGGTATGAATGTAAAAAAGCAAAGTTTAGGTGTCATATATAAATAAATACCTTGCTAGGAATTGGGTGATGTCTAGACTGAATACGCTCGAAATACTATTTTTATACAATTTTTTGACTGCGCCAAAATTAAATTTAAAATCTATTTATATACAAAATACCCAATTATTTTCTTTGTTTTATATTTATATCACCCAAATCATTCATGTAAAATAAAAAAAATATCACTATTTTAACTTTAAAAAATGTGAAATACATTTTTTTATGCATAGGTAGGGCGACATATCCGTAAAAACTAAAGTTTAGAGGTATGCATGCAAATCTTCCACAAAATATCACTATTTCAACCTTGAGTGAAATACAAATTTTCATGCAATAGAGACGGTGGCATATACGTGAATTGGGTGGTCAAATTTTATATAAAATAGAGCATTAAGAATTCATGCATGAAAAATGCCCATATTGATTGGTCCTTTCATATATTAAATGCTTTATCTGTTGAGATGTGTGTTATTTGTGCATTTAGCATTGAAAATGCATTGCCTTCTATACTATCTGATAATATTTTGCATACCACAATTCCTATCTATTTATGCAGCAGCACCTAAATTTTAATTTTTGGCCCACTTACCACCTTACCTATTTATGTGAAGGTATATTTCATATTCTAAAAATTAAAATGATGATACTTTTGACGTGATATAGAAGATTTATGTGGTATATATATATGTTGAATCTTATATTATCTTTCAGAAAAAAAAAAACAAGCCGTTGCAACCAAATGCTCCGAATGAGTGGCTCACTGATAGAATCCATCGACAACGTGTGTTAATTGACTTCAACCAAGCGATCAGTTCGTTGAATGGTTGGCTCGGATCGTGCTCCTTTATTCTGCTATTATGATTGTCATGTCGTCATCGCTAACCGCATGATTGCTTTGAGATTCGTGTTGATAGTTTTGATGCATATATATTAGTTCATTGAGTTTTTCTGCTCCCTGAAGTGACAACTACAATAAGGACATGAAAACTATTAAATACTTAGTGGCACAAAAATAAAAATAAAAAATTTTGATAATTAACTTCCTTTGGGATTTCGTGTCTAGTGAATCCTATAAATAGGACCACAGGATTGAGATTCACACTCTTTGTTGATAGTCCTTCTAGAGTAGTTGAGGCACACCATGGCTATGGGTGTAACTCAAAGTGGGGCTAATCCCGAATTCTTGGCCTTGTTATCTAAAAAGTTCAACACTTTTTCTTGCTATTTCTATTTAATGTTTTTTTAGGACTCTTAGATTTATCTGTTGATTTTGAACATTTAGAGGTTCAGTAAATTAAAGCTTCTCATGTTAAAAATATTTTGCCACTATCCTCATGAGTTCGATATTCAATACTCTTTAATTGCATTATTACTTGACACATTTAAAATATTTTGCCACTATCCTCATGAGTTCGATATTCAATACTCTTTAATTGCATTATTACTTGACACATATACTTGCATTTTGTGACCGACTTACTTTGCCATAAGTTTTGACACATCAAATACCTAAGTCGGATATTGAACCTCTCAAATGTATTTAGCCTCCACGAGCTTCTGCGCCTCCTCACAGATTTGTTCGACCAAGGTAATAACATAAGTTCTCACCTTTTCTTTCATCGATCAAACACCAATATTGACGTTGAGGCGGTGGCATGCTACGTCGACCGTCATCCCTAACATTTTCGTGGCCAACCAGACAAAAATGTTATTATGCTCTCGGAGAGTCTATATCAATGCAATTTTTCACCTTGAAACTAAAATTTCACATACTAAAAAAAAAGATTTCATGCTCTACATTGATGTTAGGATTTGAAGAATGGTCACGTTGGTCTCGAGGGCTCCTTGCAGGTTTTGAATTTTGAGCTGCTCCTGCTTCATACCTCTGACTGCCCAGAGGTAGCAAGTTCGAGATTACTCCAAGTTACCCTAAATGGTGAAAACCTTCACATCATCTAGAAACTTTACTGCTATGTAATGCGTTGAAGTCATAGCTTTGAAGTCATTGAATAGGGGGCCAACCAAAAATGACATTGTAAGTCGGCGACAAATCAACCACCAAGAAGTTCTCCATATTGACATACTACTTTTCATTTCTTCCTAGGTGATTGGTAGGTCTATTATTTCCAAGGCTTTCTTTCTCTTGCCAGAGAAGCCATAAAACGACTCGAATTTTAAACAGTTTTTCAGGTGTTTTTTTTTTTGCTACACAAATTAATTGCTTTGAATTTGTAATAGATAAGCATTTTCTCACAATTAAAAATTTCAAAATATTTATGTTATGAAAATAAATATTTTTTGCATACCTAAAAATCATTATAATTACGTACTAAAATTAATTGGTGAAATCTTAGAATATAATAAGCAACAACAACCATCTCAGCCTGACTCTTAAGAAATATAAAAAAAATGATAAATTTAATTTATTTTTATTTCGATTATTATAAATATTTTCTTTCATCTTTGTCGATAATATATTTTTTAGTGAATGATCGATAAATTTTAATAAAACTCATTTAATTTATATAGACATTCTCTGTTTATCTATTTCCCGGAAACTGTAAATTTTTGAAATAATTCCTAAAAATACATTAGAATTGAATGATATGTATGTAAGAATTCTTTTTATGGTGTGTGCGTGTGAAGCATGTTCAGAACTTTTGGTAAGGCAACAGGTTCCATTTAAATTCCTAAACAAGTCATTTCCATATTATATAATTTCTTGACTCAAATTTGAGCAAAAATATGGAAGGAGCAAAGCATTCAAACTGCACTTTTTATTAACAGTTTTAAAACTGTCTTTAAAAGCGGCCAATTACAATCGTTTAAACCATTGTTATTTCTACTGGTTTAAACTGCATCATGAAAGGCACATTAAAATTAGATGGTAGGATTGTGATATTAATAAAATATAGGACACATAAATCATAAAATTCTCAAACTGCAGTTCCAATGATCCGGTCTGTTCACGCTCTTTCATCTTCTCCTGCTCTCTCAACCCTACCGTCACAATGTCCACTGCTGCTGAGCAAAAACACACTGATTAATTAGGAAATACCATAATTTTTTGCAAGAAAAACCTGGAAGAGAAAAAGACCACGAGCTCTAACCCAATTAAAAAATCTATTATAAGTGTGTGAGTGTAAGAATAAATCAATTTTTTTAATAACTGGGAGAACAATGTGACTATTAAAAATACATCAAGATTCATGCGGGGTGGGTGATAAAAATTTCTTCATAAACCATGTAGAATATATTTCAAATTTAGAACCAAATAATTTCGTAGTTATTAAATTTATTTTGAAAATAACTGTAATATATTTATAATTATTAAATTTGGTTAAATTTATTTTATAATAATTGTAATATATTTCAATATATATTTAAAATGTTAAATGATTAAATAAATTTAAGTTAGGATACCCTTGAAGCCCTTTTTTTTCAAGCCCTTTTATTTTTTTAAAAAAGAGTTTTATGATTAATTAATTTTAAGTTGAATGAGATTGATTCAATTTTGTGCAAGGAAAGAAATTGATGGGATCTGTTTGATATTTCAAAATTGAATTCTTTTTTTAATTTTTATGTTGTATATTTGAAAGCAATCCGGGATAAAAAAAATACTGCAACAATCTACAAGAAAAATTAATAAAAAAGCTCAGTATTATTATCAAATTAAGTTATTTCTTTTCGATTGGGATGTTACGTCATGATTTGTTTTGACAATTTAAGCATAACTAAACAGAATAAATTAGCACTAACGAGGAAAATTAGGAACAAAAAAAAATACAATCATTTAGCTGATTTAAATTGTTTATGTAAAATCATAAGAACAACTACAAAAAATTTATTGGATTAATAAACTATGTGAATAAAAGTTTATCTCACAAATGAGAAATTGCTAATGAGACGTTTGATATGAAACCACAAGCTCCTTCCTAAAGAGCGAATAAAAGAAAATACATTCTTCTTAGGAGCCGACGAGCTAGTGATGCACTCATTATTCTTTTTTTCAAAATAGACGCCTCGACCAATCTCATGACACACTGCCTCGAGCCTTTGCTGATCAATTTCATTGGCATCAGTGGAAGAAGAGGCATCACTGATATGAAAATAACCAACTGCCAAGCCATCCTCAGAGGTGAATTTCATCTTCTCAAGTGACAAGCTATGCTCTCTTAATGTCATAGTCACATTAGATAGTAGACCATGACGATCCAATTTACGCACTTTCATCTTTAGCCCCTGCACTCAATTATAAATATATATAAATATAGATTTAACCTGCAAAAATATCATATTTTTATGGATCTAAAAAAATACCAAACTCATACATACTCGAGATATTCTCCGTTCAATAGCACCTGTCAAACTTTGAATTAAACTTTGTTTTTCCATTTCATTCAACATCTTGTACCCAGTTGTCCGGCGCACAAAATATTCCTATATTTAAAACAAATTAAAACATAAACTCACATTTACAATTGACAATTTAAGCTTAAAAATTATTTAAGCACCTGATATGCTACCGAATCTTGGGAGATAACAGATCCACGAAATATGTTATAATTGAGATCTGTTAGAGCACACACCACATCAAACATGAGCTTAGGCCTATCGCTACTCCTCATTTTCACAACTATGTAGTTTACATCTTTCCAACTTTCAATCGACACATGCGGCAAGCACACCTCTTTGCTATCTTCACTAACATCGATAAATGTATACATATCCATCAACTGATGTAGTCGTCGTTCAGTATGAATCTGACATGTTGTGGAGTCTTTCAGTCTCACCGTCCATAGTTCATTTGGGGAGTGTTGCATCCTCAAAACACTGGCCAAGTGCTCCACCAAGTAATTACACCTATATGGATCCATGATAGGTTGGCACGTGCTTTGTTCCTTTAAATATAGGATGCAAGCAGCATGTCCATTGTAGGACCATAATTCTCCTGACTCCATAAAATATGATAGCTCAAAGATCACGTTCGCAATCTGAGAGAAAATACCCGGTCGATCAAAAAAAGTTATTTCAAGGGCGGTGCAGTTGGAGGCAAAATGGTCAACGACAACTATGTTTCCATCACTAATTTTGACTTGTATTGGATTGGAAGATCCACTTTGGTTTTGGGCAGCAACAATAAGGGATTGTTGTATATGCCTTATAAAGTTGGAGTCTCTTATTTTATGCCCTTGAGAATGTGTGACATAGAATATGTTTGCGAACCAACCACCATCTGACGAAATATATGACTTGAAGATACTGAGATCTAAGTCACTCAAAACTTGAATAATATTTAGCAAAGTATCAAACTTATTTATACCATCCACCTACATTCATTATAATAAATAAAATTAATATGAAATGTGAGAAAAACATAATAGAAATAAATCCGATATATATCACAATAGATAAAAAAGTATACCATAACAAGAGTATAATCAGCACATGTTTCATTATCAATACATATCCTGCAACAAATAATTATTTCAAAAAAATCAATAACGAACTATTTAATATTTTAGAGATTATTCATTCGTTTGCACTTTTAAGTTTTTTTTTTTCACAAAGTAGATAATTATGAATGAAAAACACAACAAGCTCATTCATATTCATCTTTGAAACAAAATTGAAAAAAAAAGGTAATAAAAATAATTAAATTGTAACTACCCAAGGGGAGGGATATATTCATGGAGGGGGACAAATTGAGACTCGAAATATGGGTTATCTTGAGCCATTAGTGTCCCTGAAAATCAAAATTTAAACAAAATTTTCAAAATTTAAATAAAAATTTTATGAAATATTTTAAATAATGTGAAGCATTGATTTTAAATGAAGAAACAAAAATCACTCTATTGAATCTAACAGTAGTGGAGAAAAAAGACGTAGAAAGAGAAGTCCGGCGAGAACGACAGTGGAGAAAGAAGACGGAGAAGGAGAAGTCCGACGGGAACGAGACGCCCGGCAGGAACAACAATGGAGAGAGAAGACGGAGAAAAAGAAGAAGTCCTACGGAACGATAATTCCGACGGGAACTGCAGCGGAGAAAGCAGTCGGAGAAGGAGAAGTTGGGTGGTGGGAAAAGCAGTGGAGAAAGAAGACTGACGGCGGGAAGTGAGAGAAAGAATTATGAGGGCGATGGATCAAAGGAGGAGGAGTAATTCTGAATATGATATTTGTATTTTGAGGCTATTTATTAATGATTTAAGCCAGAATTGTTTGGACGATAATTAGGGTAATGTGGACACGTAAGCTATTTTCATTTCTGATTGCTTGGTTTCAGTTGTGAGAAAGAATGAGTCACCGTCCTCTGCTATCGCTTCTTTTCTTTGCTTTCCTGATTCCATGGCTTCAGTTGTGAACAAGAATCAGTCGCCGCGCAGCCAGGAATGGGTTGTTATACGAAATATACTCTTTGTGCGAGACTTAAGAGTTCTGTCCAAAGAAGCTTAAGCTTTTCTTGATGAATATCTAATATACAGTAGACGGTTAATCTATTTCTCCTATATAATTCTCATTTCTTAGAATAAATTTTTGGGGCATTTAAGTACATGCCTCGTAATTTATATGTAATCAAATATTTAATGCCAAATCTTTCATATTTACATA
>NEWO01000332.1:273247-293845 GCA_003013225.1 Phalaenopsis aphrodite | reverse complement strand
ATAAATAAATAAATAAATAAAAGCTCAATATATTCAGGCATCCCAAGCAGCAAAAGCTCTATGACAAAGAAGTATTCTACTTGTTCACTCTATGCAATCTTGTTTTGCGCATCCTTCGTTTTTCTTATAAGGCTTAAAAATTTTTCCGTGTTATTAATTTGCCTAGAAATATGTAGTTTTTGTTATATTTCTTTGTATACTTTGTTAGGATCTCCTTAACTAATTTATACCTGTGAAACAAATCTCATGCATACTAAATGAAGATATTTTGAGATTTTATTATATTTTTCATTGTCCTAATTTTGAAGTAGATAATTACTCATCGTACGCACGAGTGATTATAATCGAATCCAATTTCTTATATGACTGTGTAAGAAACCGTTTCAAACAAGAAAAAGATTTTTGATAAGCAAACACAATTTTTTTCTTCCAGTAAACACGAATCTTTCAAATTACAACAAATAAATATTTCTCTTGAGCTCTCCATTCAAAAATAAATTTTCTCTAACATAAGAAATTAGTCAGTTGTCACTTTTTTTTATTTAATAAACTTGAATATTGTTTATTATTTGTTATAGGGTGCTCTTCAATAATAAATCGTGTGATGATTACACTCTCATCAAAGTATTCTATTTTTTTCTTGTATTATATATTATCATAATTTCTAATATGTTTTTTACAGAAATTATATTAATTTATTATGAGAATAAATATAAATTTTCAATTAACATGTCAAATTCATATAAAGTGGAGACAATATCATTTGACGGAAATGTATATGAATTACAATGTCAAATTATGATAATTATTAATCAAGGGAGGTCAACCCTGCATGGTTATGAACATGGAGGACAAGAGGAGTTTTGGAAGTGTTAGTAACCGTAGTGATGTGGGTTGCTTGCCGTAGGTGTTATGTTTGATGTAGCGTGTCATCTAATAGATCTTGATTATCTCCCAAGGTTGGGTAACGGTTCATACGCTTAATTAATTTCTAAGCTTAAAACATGCACTATAAATGTTTGTTTATATTTAAATTTATTTTAGTATGATGTATGTTAAACATGATATGATTTATAGTAATAATTTCCATAATTTTTCTGCAGTTTTCTGATTTTTTGTGTGTGTTTTTTTTGTTATATGCAGCATACATGAACAAAGTGAGCGCTTGGGACAAAAACGGAGCTAGGTAGAGATAAGCACTCTAGCCCCCAAATCTAGTATGCTAAAACCCATTGTGAAGGAACAAGCACCACCTCACCTGAAATAAGTTTCTTCCGAACAATGGACATAGAGCAGAACACTGCAGCATTAGGGGGCAAGTGCCCAAAGCTAGCTTCACCACACCAACTTGACCATGGGTTTTACCATATTTCCCAATGAGAGGTATGTTTTTATAATTTGTAAAACTACAACTTTGAATAAAATTATTAGTGAATGATAACTCAATCGTTAAATTTATTGGTTGATAAACAACTAATTATCTTGTCATCTTTTGACTCGCTTAATTGTCAGTATATAATAAGTTCTCAGCTGAAAAATTAGTCAATTATGAGCTTGAAACTTGTGCCAAAACATAATAAATAAATAAATAAATATGAGCCCTAGCCAAAATAAATTACACATTTGCAATCATAAAAAAAAAAAAACTAACACATATTTCATAACATATCATAACAGCGTAAATGGTTAAATAGAAACAACAACATTAATGAAATCACAACAAATATAACAATAAATCTCAACAAATCATTCAATACAGTAGTGTCTGCAGATTAAATGAAAGATGTTAACATGAAGCACTGCACGCACATAGAAGAAAAAAACCCGATCATCATGGTGGTCTTCCTCCTCCTCCTCGACAAAAGTTCGCTTGCCACGGCGACGTGTTTGGTGTTTCAACTGCTCGATAGTTGCCCTGACATCCCTGGCTTGCTCTCTTGCCTTCATCATAGACTTTATTTTACATAGCTCAGTAGCAAAGCTAACTTGTAACTCCTAGGAGAGTGCAACCACACGTTTGGAGACTTCATCATCAACCAACGATGTCTAGCCTAAACCAAAATATTTTGCCTTAAAGACAAATCCTTATGTGGTGAGGTCGTAGTCCCTCCCCTTATTTCTTTCCCTGACAGCATGTCTCTATATCTCAAAGTCTGGATGATCAACTTGACCACTAGAGCTACAAGTTCCTCTGGGCTCTAATTCCGAGCATCCTTCAGGCACAAATACTCTTCCTATATAAGATTTTAAAGGGTAATTAATATCAAAATAAGATTGTTTATAAATTTCACAAAAAAAAAAGAAGTCACCTTATGTTGACACCATAAAATATATCGTTGAACCACTATTAAGTTGTATNTACAAATATATATAAATATAGATTTAGCCTTGCAAAAATATCATATTTTTTATTGATCTAAAAATTACAAAAATCATACTTACTCGAGATATTCTCCGCTCAATAGCACCTGTCAAACTTTGAATTAAACTTTGTTTTTCCATTTCATTCAACATCTTGTACCCATTTGTCCGGCGCACAAAATATTCCTATATTTAAAACAAATTAAATCATAAACTCATATTTACAATTGACTATTTAAGATTAAAATTTATTTAAGTACCTGATATGCTACCGAATCTTGGGAGATAATAGATCCATGAAATATCTTATAATCAAGATCAGTTAGAGCACACACCACATCAAACATGAGCTTAGGTCTATCGCTACTCCTCACTTTCACAACTATGTAGTTTATGTCTTTCCAGCTTTCAACCGACACATGCGGCAAGCACACGTCTTTGTTATCTTCGCTAACACTCCCAAAACTCCTCTTATCTGCCATGATCGTTGGCATGGTTAGTTGGTCACCATTGACTGATTGTGATCTTGATGCAACATCAGTAATTGTATACATATCCATCAACTGATGTAGTCGTCGTTCAGTATGAATTCGACATGCTGCAGAGCCTTTCAGTGTCACCTTCCATAGTTCATTCGGGGAGTGTTGCATCCTTAAAACACTCGCCAAGTGCTCTGCTAAGTAATTGCATCTAATTGTATCCATGATACGTTGACGTGTGTTTTGCTCTTTTAAATATAAGATGCAAGCAACATGTCCATTGTAGGACCACAATTCTCCTGATTCCATAAAGTATGATAGCTCAAAGAGCACGTTGGCAAGCTGAGAGAAGATACCTGGTCGATCAAAAAAAGTTATTTCAAGGGCGGTGCAGTCCGAGGCAAAATGATCAACGGAGACTATGTTGCCATCACTAATTTTGACTTGTGTTGGATTGGAGGATCCGCTTTGATTTTGGGCAGCAACAATAAGAGATTGTTGTATATGTCTTATAAATGTTGAGTCTCTTATTTTATGCTCTTGAGGATGTGTGACATAAAATATGTTCGCGAACCAACCGCTATCAGATGAAATATATGACTTGGAGATGATGAGGTTCAAGTCGCTCAAAACTTGAATAATATTTAGCAAGCTATCATGCTTATTTATACCATCTACCTACATTCATCATAATAAAGAAATTTACATTTATTTCAAAAAATAATTACTATGAATATATAATAAATTAGAAAAAAAATACCATAACGATAGTGTAATCAGCGCTTGTTTCATTATCAATACATATCCTGCAAAAAATAATTATTTTAATAAAAGAATAACGAATTATTTCATATGTTAGAGAAAGATTATACATTAGCTTGAACTTTTAAGTATTTTCATTTCTTTCACAAAAGTAGATAAATATGAATGACATGTTAACAAAATAAAATTAATAATAATAATAGTTAAATTTTAATTACCCAAGGGGAGGGATATTTTGTGGGAGAGGGACAAACTGAGACTCGAAATAGGGGTATTCTTCAGCCATTAGTGTCTCTGTAAATCATAATTTAAACAAAATCTATATCAAATATTTTAAATTGCATGAAATATTGATTTCAACCGAAAAAACAAAGATCACTCTGTTGTTACTAACAACAGTGGAGAAAGATGATGGAGGAGGAGAAGCCCGGCGGGAACGACAGTGGAGAAAGAAGACGGAGAAGGAGAAGTCCAACCGAACGAGAAGACCGGCAGGAACAACAGCGGAGAAAGAAGAAGAAGAAAGAGAAGTCTGGCGGGAACAACAGTGGAGAAAGAAGATGGAGAAGTAGAAGTCCGACGGGATGAGAAGTCCAGCGGGAACACTAGTGGGGAAAGAAGACGGAGAAGAAGAAGTCCGGCGGGGAAGTGAAAGAAGTAATTATGAGAGGATGGATGAATCGCAGGAGGATTAATTATGAATATAAAATTGGTATTTTGATGGTATTTATTAATGGTTTTGGCCCGAATTGTTTGGACGATAATTTCGGTGATGAGGACACGTAAGCTATTTGATTTCCTGAATGCATGGTTTCAGTTGTGAAAAAGAATCAGTCCCCGTCTTCTGCCATGGCTTCACCTATTTCTTTCCCTAATTCCATGGCTTCAGTTGCGAACAAGAATCAGTCCCCGCGCCAATTCAAACAAATGTAAAGAATATATTAATTGCTTCATTGATACCGTAGACCCTTCATCTATTTCTCTTATATATTTCCCATTTCTTAGACTAAATTTTTGGGGCTTTTAAGTAGATGCCACCTAATTTATATGCAATCGTATATTTAATACCTAAACTATCATATTTACATATCTACCAGTCAATTATTTTTATTTTATGATCATATAAAAAATATTAGTATTTTTAACATTTTACAAGTGAAACAATCCTTTTGAATTGTAAAATCTTCAAAATTAATGACAAGAAATAAATAAACATTTTTTTGTTCATTTTATTTATAATTTTCAAAGTAAAATTATTTTTGAGAAAGTAAGAAAAATAAATCTTAATGTTGCTGGAGTCTAGAAGTGTACATAATACAGTAAGACGAAAAACCCGACAAAAAATATACATATGAACCTATAACACTCCATTCTTTTCTTAACCACAATATACCTAGTAATGATTTTAGGTTGACGGTCTATTTTTTTCTTCGAGAAGATGAGAATATATTTTATATTTTTATGAATTGTATATGTAAGATTAGCACAAGGACACACAATAATAAATATTAATTTCGTGTGACTTTCATTATAATGGTCTCCGTTGAAATTGGTGTCTCATACCTCAAGGCTGGAAGTCAAGTAACATACTGACTACATGTTAACAAAAATTTTATAACTCTACTCTTTTTACTCAAAAGTGAATGATCAAAATATAATTTATTTTCACCCAACACTATGAAGTTTATATATAGACATGCACACACCCACCATACTTGATTTTTGACTGATATATCAGACCGTTTAATTTCTCTTTTTTTTTCGCTTTTAAACATGTTTCATCATCAAAATTAGAATTGATTGACTTGTAACAAGGTGGCCACTACATTTTTCATGTACCAAATATAACAATCTTAATTAACTAAATTAAATGTTGCATGTTGCACAAAGTATTTCACTAATAAAATATTTATCTACTAAGAACATAAGAAATAATATTTATCACGATTTGCAAGAGATAATATCTCATCCCTATAGATTAGATATATTAATTCACTACTAATAATTAAAGTATTTCGCAGCACTTTTTAGTGAAATTATTGTTAAAAGAAGCCTATAATGATGGTTTAAACCACCAGTCCTCCCAAAGCCCTCACTTGTTGTCTTATCCCTATGGTTTCTTTTTGTGATCAGTAAGCCGAGTCTTTTTCTGCCTTCCCATTCTCGAGTCCGCCTACCGATTTGTTGCCAGTGAGCCAAATTACTAATTTCTCCTTATTCATTTTCCTTCTAGCCTCATTTCAATCTCTTTTTGTGATTTTTAAGGATTTTCACTTGTCACCGTTGAACCTAGGTTCTCACAGCTGATTTCTGAGGCTTTGATATGTTAATTCGCTCTTATCCCTCTTTCTTCCTTGGGTTCTCTCTATTTGTATTTTTTTGTGATTTCTCGTCCTGAAAATAAGGAATGCATCTGCACGAATCTCGATAAGAAATGATGAAAAATACAATGAACATTGATATGTGATTATTCGTCATATAATCAATCGGTCTCAAAAGCCGACCAAACGAAGAGAATAAACGATCCCGATAAATACCGCATGAACACATCAACACTCGCTTCCTAGCTGCTACCATCATGAAGATCAACAGTCACCCATAATGAAGTTCCTCGATATAGATAAATAGACCGATGTTAGGATGCTTGTCGGATTACAGTGACCCACCCTATACCCTATGAAATGATCCTATATTAGGACAATGTGTCTCCGCAATTAGTCTCTTCAGAATGGGCAATTGAATATCATTAAGTCTACTGAAAGACACTCAATTGATCGGCTTTTGAGACCCAGAAACGAATTCGAAGTAACGAAATTGGGCAATTACGATAAAACAATTAATTGATTATTTCAAAATTTACAAACATATAGAATCAATTTTTTTTTCCTCACACAAAATTGAATCAAACTCATGGGAACAGTGTTCAACTCAATTAACTTTTGAATCTTTCATGATACAGTTCATTTTTTGGAACAAGGCTTGATTTGAAAAAAAAAGATTTAAAGAATTTCCTAATTTAAATTTTGATTCTTTTCCGGAGGCATTCTATGAATTTTGATCAATCATTTTTAAATCAAATAAAATATTTTTTGTCTATGAGATAAATGCTGCAACTTAAAAATTAGAACAAAACTAATGATATAGAAGAGGATAAACATGAAAGCACAAGTCTAACAAGCTCAAGTTAAATTGATCATATAATTAGCACGCATAATTTGTCTCTAAAATTATGACTAAATCTAACTAATCAAACATTACATTTATCTTAAGCCAAACTTAATAACTATTTTTATTTTACAGTTATTTAAAATAGATTTAATAATTATAAAATTTATTGGGATTAATTTTGAAATATATTCTAACATAAATTTAAAATTTTTTTTTCTTAACGAACCAAATATTAATTTTTTTTTTACTGTTAAATGTAATAAACAATCAACCAATTAAAGATCAAAAAATATGCCTTAATGAGAAAATTAGCGACATCCAAATATAATTTTGACAATCCTATATAACTTAATAGTATTCATTCAACAGTCAAGTATACATGATACCTCTAAACACAAAGAGCATGATAGAAACGCGATAAATAAGTATCCATAAAAATCATCCTTTTAATGAAGTAGGACACAACTAAATAAATAAGTAAATAAAAGCTCTATATATTCAGGCATCCCGAGCAGCAAATGCTACTTAGGACACAAAGAAGGATTCTACTTATTTACTCTATACATTCTTGTTTTGCACATCCTTCGTTTTTCTTATAAGGCTTTAAAATTTTTCTGTGTTATTAATTTGCCTAGAAATATATAGGTTTTTTTTATATTTTTTTGTATACTTTTTTAGGATCTCTTAATCTTAACTAATTTAAACCTATGAAACAAATCTCATGCAAACTAAATGAAGATATTTTGAGATTTTATTATAGTTTTCTTTTGCTCTAATTTTGAAGTATATGATTACTCATCTTACACATATAAGTGATTGTAATCGACTCCAATTTCTTATACGACCGAGTAAGAAACCGTTTCAAATAAGAAAAAGATTTTGATAAGCAAACATAATCTTTTCTTCCAGTAACCACGAATCTCTCAAATTACTACAAATAAATATTTCTCTTGAGCTCTCCATTCAAAAATAAATTTTCTCTAACATAAAAAATTGGTCGTTGTCACTTTTATTTAATAACCTTGAAAATTGTTTATTATTTGTTACAGGGTGCGTTTCAATAATAAATCGTGTGATGATTATACTCTCGTCAATGTATTCTATTTTTTTCTTGTATTATATATTAGAATATTTTCTAATTTATTTTTTACACAAATTATATTAATATATTATGAAAATAAATATAAAATTTTTTGTCGAGATGAATGCAGATAGATGTTGCAAACAAGCACAATATTTTATTAAGAATTGTTGAAGTTTTGAGTGATTTGGACTCCGACATCTCAATGCCCTATATTTCATCCATTGGTGATTGGTTTATTGACATTTTCTATGTCATTGATTCATAAGGGCACCAGGTCAGAAACCCAGTGCTCATAATGTAGATGTGAAAATCTCATAATCTCTTCTAAAAGCAAAACAGATCCTCCAACCCAACCCAATTCAAAACTAACAATGGCAACATAGTTAGCGTTTATCATTCGCTTCCGATTGCATTGTCCGTGAAGTAACATTCTTTGATTGTCTTGATATCTTCTCTGATATTATCAGCGTGCTCTTTGAACTCTCCTACTTCATTGAATCAGGTGAATTATGGACCTACAATGGACATGTCGTTTGCATCCTCGATTTAAGAGAATCAGACATGAGTCAACCCATCATGAATCCAATTAGCTTTGATTACTTGGGAGAGTAATTGGCAAGTGATTTGAAGATGCAACACTTCCCTACGAGACTACAAGGCTCCACAGCATGCCAAATTCATATGACGCAGCGACAACATCATTTGATGAAAATGTACATGAATTACAATGTTAAATTATGATAATTATTAATCAAGAGATGTCAACTGTGCATGGCTATGATCATAGAGGATAAGAGGAGTTTTGGAAGTGATAGTAAACATAGCGATGTGGGTTGCTTGCCAAAGGTGTTTCATTGAAAGCTAAAAATATATAGATTACTTAATTGTGAAAGTGAGTAGTATTGATAGACCTAAGTTGATGTTTAATGTAGTGTGTCCTCTAATAGATCTTGATTATGATATTTATCATTACTCCATTATCTCCCAAGGTTGGGTAACATTTCATATTCTTAATTAATTTTTAAGTTTAAAACATGCATCGTAAATGTGAGTTTATATTTAAATTTATTTTTAATGTGATGTGTGTTAAACATGATGTGATTTATAGTAAAGATTTCGATAGTTTTTGTGCAGTTTTATGATTTTTTGTGGGTGTATTTTTTGTTTACATGCAACATTCATGAACAAAGTGAGCACTTGAGAAAAAATAGAGCTAGGTAGAGACAAGCACTCCAACCCCCAAATCCAGCATGCTAACAATCAATGNACTATTAATTTGCCTGATGTTGATGCGTGTGGTGTGCAACTCAGACGTGGTGGGCTCCCGTTTAAGCAATTGCCTAACATATATAATGTTTATAAAAAATAATTACATATATCAATGTTGCACATAAGTTAAATTTTATCAAATTGTTATTTTGACCCCCAATTAAATGAACTAAGGTAAAAGGGCAATTTTGTAATATGACACCTGCACCTATCACATCTCAGATACCGCTCACCTACCGCCCACCTACCTCCCACCTACCACTCTCTTGTTTCTATAAATAGAGAGGGTGTGAGGCCTAGGAGAGCAAGGGAAGAGATCTTAAGCTACCAAAAGGAGGAGAAAATAGCTAGAGAGTTAGAGAGGAGGAAAGCATCTTGAGGTCTTGTATCAAGGTGTCGCTTGAGAGGGAGGCCATAGAAGGAAGATGAGAGCCCATCTCTATGTATAAGCTATGTATTCTCAATTTCTTTTGTCTTAGTGAAATATTTGATTGATTCCCTCCCGTGGACGTAGATCTAGTTGGATCAAACCACGTAAACGATCTATGTTTGCTTATGTTCTTTGTGTTTCATTTCTATGCTAGGAAGTACATATCTCACAACAATTAGTGTCGTCTGTGGGAAGATCCATACTTCTTGGCTAGAGGTGTCGGCGTAAAGGTGTTCGCGGCCAGTGACGAAAAAGAGGAGTTCAGCATTCATAAACAAAGGAGCAAGCAGATCGTGTCGTAGGCAGCCGAATCGCGACAGATTCAGTGAGCAGTGAAAGCTTTGATCGACTGGATTAGCACCGCAGGTTGTGCGGTTCGGCGAGACAGAGGAGGAACTGCCCGTGAAGGAGCAGAGGAAGGCGGTTCGTTTGGTCCGCGAAGGGAAGAGATCTTAAGTTACCACAAAGGAGGAGAGAATAGCTAGAGAGTTAGAGAGGAGGAAAGCATCTTGGGGCATTGTATCAAGGTGTCGCTTGAGTGGAAGGCCATAGAAGGAAGATGATGGCTCATCTCTTTGTATAAGCTATGTATTCTCCATTTCTTTTGCCTTAGTAAAATATTTGATTGATTCCCTCCCGTGGACGTAGATCCAGTTGGATCGAACCACGTAAATGATCGTGTTTGCTTGTGTTCTTTGTGTTTCATTTCTATACTAGGAAGTACATATCTCACAACATCCTCCAATAATCAGTATGAGAGATCGATCCTCCAGTGTATAAGAAGGTACCCATGCCCCCATAGTCAGAGGTTTGGTTCTGCTGCTTCATCAACATCTTCCTAAGAAAAGGCCCAAGCTCTAACATACTCTCATATCTAGAGGGCCTCTGTTCCTTCTTGCAAACATCAATAAACATGTTTCATAAGCGTGTCTACCCTCGCATCTCGAAGTTCTTGCAGATCTAATGATCATGCTCAGCATCTCACAGAATTACTACAAAATAAATATCAAATAATGTTAGTTATTATAAAATATAACTTAAGATTATAATATAGTCCAAAATTATTTAATTTTATTTCAAATTCCGTGGCATGCATCTCAAACCTCGATTGGGATTGTCTTTCATGTTAAATATGGAGCATCTTACCTACTCTTGTTAAACTCCTTGTTCCTGTGGATGGGCTGCCATGATGTATGAAACCTTAAAAAAAATATTAGCTATATAATATAATAAAAAACTAATTTCAAATATATTAATTTAAATAACATACGAATTTCCATCTGGCTCGATTTATAACCATTCTGAGTTATCCACATCAAGGTGCTCGATAGGAGTAGAGGGCCCTACCACAAAGGAGGATAGGGGTGGCAGTGCGACGGGAGTTGTAAGGGCATTAAATGACTTTGTAACTAGTTGTGGAGCAACATGTATGACAGGCACCGCTATGGTGGTCATATTGGTGATTGTCACTGTCATACTCGTAAACACAAAAATAAAATTAAAAGTAGATAAATAATTAATGTTAAAGCAAGAAATAATAAAAATGTAAGCAAAAAATAACAAACGTAAAAGCATAAACAACATAAATGAAACATAAGTAATGGTAGGATATAACTAAAGTAAATATAGGAAACAACTGAAGTAAAAGTAGTAAACATGTAAAGTAAATGTCGAAAATATTAGAATAGATATTTGATGTGCATTGAAATTCTATTAAGCACAGTTTATAAGCATAAGTGTACGTCCAAGTAGCACATGAAACTGATTCTTTGTATCGATCCCACGAGGAACAAGTAAAATTCTGAAATAAAAAAAAGTTACAGTTTACAAGTTGTAAGTCTAACTTGGCTTGTTCGAGGTTTGATGAATTTTTGAAATCCTCTAAAGCAAATTTTTGCAAAATCTAAATCCTAAGAGATTAATGTGAGAGGTTCTATCAAGTGAAGGTTTCTCTCCTATTTTAGATTCTAGAAACCTAAGGTTATTCATGTGACAAGGTTAATGGTGATGACCATAAACATATCTTTTCCTTAGCCTGTGGTCAAAGAGGTTCGAAAATTTGAATCAAAATTATGCAAATTTTCCCAGAATCCCATATTTTCTTTGATGAACGCACTATCCTAGTAGTAATATTTTTATTCCCCTAAGTTAATGTGTGTTAATCTAGTTGTTCCACTATGTTTTCTTTTGAAATCCAAAGTTCGCAACAAATTTTAAAAAAACAACTGGCCAAGTTGAGTGAAAATTAAGAATGACTTCTAATCACAAAAACAGAGGAGAAAATATGAGTTAGTTACTACATATGCTTTGAAATAGCAAGTTCCACATTATATTAATTAAAGCAAAATAAGGTTGCCATTAGTAGGGGGCGACAAATGGCAACTGGGAAGTGGTGGTCGATGGTAGTCGGCGATGTAGGAACTGCGGCGCTCGCTGGACTTGGTATATAACACCAGACCGCAGCTCCTTGTTCTCTAAGCTCCGGTCTTTTTTTTTGTTTTGTGACACAAAATTGCGAGACCAAAAAAATATTAAAATTTAAGTATTAGACGTGTAAATAACTAAGAATTGTGCTTTTTAATCAGAGTTCCATATTCCTATAGCTGCTATGAGCTAATATCATTCTAAGCTATTGCAAAATGAAAGGCCACCAAATATTAACTTTCTTAAATCTTTCATTAAAATTATAAATAAATTAATATCTTCAGTCATATTTATGTCCTTATATTTGTCAAAGATGCTAACTTTGTGTATTAAAAAATATGTGAGTCAATGTGTTTAATAAAATTGTAATTAATAAAACTAACGATAATTGCAATTTTGTTCAGCATAAATGTTTGTCAAATAATTTAAAAAAAAAAGGTGGCTAAAACCAAAATAATTGACAAAATGATATTTTTAGCATGGCTAATAACAGACGCTTTCGGATTGTAAGGAAAAATAAAGGAAGANTCTAAACTTTGATATTTACATTTATAAAAGTTTGGTGTCATAAATTTATGCATGAAAATGTGCATTTCACTTTACAAAAATTAATATGAGAAATATTTTTATGTAATTAATATTAAAGAATAGTGTGGTATGCATGTAAATGCCCCTTTATTAAAATATATTTACTATTTATTACCCTATTTTATTAAGCCTTAGTGTTATGGTATGACTCATATATCATATCGGGACAGACGCTGGATCGAAGCGGAGCGGAGCGGAAGAATCTGTCCAAATTTGGGAAGTTACGTGGGTTGGGGTGCGGGGGCAAAGCCCCGCGGTTTGGTAGAGGGGTAATGTCGTAATTACATATTGTGCCTAGAATTTACTCCTGGAGTTATAAATAGGTCTGTTAGTAACCTCAGGAGGCATCCCTCTATTCTGTAATCCCTTTTTCTGAATATTAAAAGGAACTCGCCGCTCTGCTCCTGAGGACGTAGGCATCTTTGCCGAACCTCGTTAAATCTTTGTGTTCTTCTGGATTTGTGTCGTTCAAGTTTTTCTTCACCTTTATTTTCTCAACACTTAGGAATATATAAAAGTGAAATTTATGTTTTTTTTTAGAGTGGATAAATTTATTACGTCTAACCTTCTTTTTTAAATATTCCTATTTTTTCTCAAGTATCCAACGAATGAATTTATTATGAAAACAAATTTTTTTATCTATTCCTAATTACTTATTTATTCATAACTCATTACAAAAAAAATAAATTTAAAGGTGAACATGTAGTTCGTCTTGTTCCACCCCTTCTACTATAACACAATTATACGATAAAGGAGAGTTATACGTGAGAGGGTAAAAGATCTTCTATATATAGAGTTATAAGATAAGAATATAACAACATAGAAACACCCAAACAAAAACCAAACATCGCAGAACGCAAAGCCATGTCTATGACAGACATATGAGAATATGCACAAGATATCATAGGGAAATTTCATATGTTCAAAGAAACGACTTAACATTCCCCTTTAAACTGATAGTCTAGTCTTTGTTGGAGATTGTCAATTGGGTGAGGACAAACTTAAATCTGGAAATGAGAAGAGGTATGGGAAATAGGTTTGTTAATGGATTGGTGTTGTTGACATGATGAACAGTAATGTAGTTATTTTTTATGCATTCTCAGATGTAATGATAGTCTGGTTCAATATTTTTTTGCTCGAGCGTGAAATTCTGGGTTGTTAGTAAGAGATATTATAGAGGTATTGTCATAGTAAAGAGTAGTAGAAGCGTCTATGTGGATTTGAAATTCTTGAAGTGATTGTCTCACTTATACTATCTCTATGACAGTACTCACTAAAGCTCTATATTTAGCTTTAGTTGAAGACCGAGCAATGATAACTTGCCTTTTAACAAACCAAGAGATAAGCATAGATCTGAGAAATACAAAAAAATAAGTAGTAAATTTTCGATCGGTGGGATCATCAACCCAACCTGCTTCAACAAAGGCCATTAGTTATAGATTCCCTTTAAGTATTGGTAAGCCAAGTGCCTTGTATATATCGGAGGAGACATTTTATCTATTGAAAGCTGTGTTGAGTCAGTCGATGCATTGTCTGACTATAATTTAAAAAAAAATTTAGAGTTTTCTTTTTCTCCTACACAATTTAAAAGCTTTGAAAAATTTTTGTAACAAGAAACATTTTCTCATGACAAAAATTTTCAAAATATTTATGTTGTAAAAAAATTATTTTTTGTATAATTAAAAATGTTGGTCGATGATTCGAACTTGGGTCGAAAGGGGGCTTACGCAGAGCCACCACCAACTCACCTACACCCGATGCACAGATGGCGAATATGCCTACATATCTATCATATATCCTCTAATCATGCAATATTATATATGTTTTCTTCTATTTTTTTGTCGATGATATCTTTTTTTTTCGGTGAATGATCCTGACTAATTTATATTCAAATTTTAAATTATATTAAAGTGAGTATTAATAAAATTCTGCTTATCTATTTTCCTGGAACTGTAAATTTTTGAAATAATTCCTTTAATTTGCATGATATTAGTTTCATTGGTATAAATTAGTTAAGATTAAGTGATCAAAACAAAGAATGAAAAACATAACAAAAGCTTGATACTTGTTGGCAAATTATAAACACACAACAATTTTAACTTCAAATAAAGCTTTTATTTATTTGTTTGTGTCCTATTTTTATTAGAAGGACGATTTTTATGGATGGACATATATTTTCAATATAATTTTGAATCAATACGCTTCTATCATGCTCTTACATTAGATTTCTGCCAATCTTCTATAATGTAATCTTTATTCTTTTCACAAGCATATATATATATATATATATATATATATATATATATATCTGTTTGACTAACACAAAAGTGCATTCGATGCAGCTCCCACCGTCTATGTGGATGGTTAATTTAATCAGGTGTATTTCTATATTTTCAAATTAAAATGTTGCTATTTTTTAATTTGTTTGAACCAGCTTTTTTATTATTTGAGTATTTATTCATAGTGAAAATTGGAGGTAAATCCATCCCATAAAATCCACTTTATTTTTTATTTTTCGATTGGGATGTAACGTCAAGATTTGCATTGACAATTTAAGAATAACTAAGCAAAATAAATTTAGTTGATTTAAATTATTTCTGTAGAATCATCAGAACAACTACAAAAAATTTATTGGATTAATAAACTATGTAAATAAAAGTTTATCTCACAAATGGGAAATTGCTAATGAGACGCTTGATATGAAACCACAAACTCCTTCCTAAAGAGCGAATAAAAGAAAATACATTCTTCTTAGGAGCCGACGGGCTTGTGATGCACTCATTATTCTTTTTTTCAAAGTAGACCCCTCGACCAATCTCTTGACAGACTGCCTCGAGCCTTTGCTGATCAATTTCGTTGGTATTAGTGAAAGAGGAGGCATTACTGATATGGAAATAACCAACTGCCAAGCCATCCTCAGTGGTGAATTTCATTTTCTCGAGTGACAAACTATTCTCCCTTAATGTCATGGTCACATTAGATAGTAGACCATGACGATCCAATTTACGCACCTTCATCTTTAGCCCCTGCACTCAATTACAAATATATATAAATATAGATTTAGCCTGCAAAAATATCATATTTTTTATTGATCTAAAAAATACAAAACTCAAACATACTCGAGATATTCTCCGTTCAATAGCACCTGTCAAACTTTGAATTAAATTTTGTTTTTCCATTTCATTCAGCATCATGTACCCATTTGTCCGCCGCGCAAAATATTCCTATATTTAAAACAAATTAAAACATAAACTCACATTTACAATTGACAATTTAAGCTTAAAAATTATTTAAGTACCTGATATGCTACCGAATCTTGGGAGATAATGGATCCACGAAATATGTTATAATCATGATCTGTTAGAGCACACACCATATCAAACATGAGCTTAGGTCTATCACTACTCCTCATTTTCACAACTATGTAGTTTACATCTTTCCAACTTTCAATCGACACATGCGGCAAGCACACCTCTTTGCTATTTTCACTNAAGATTTATAATCAATTAAAAGTACTAATTAAGAATATAGAATAAAAATTATTAAATTTGATTCAAATGATGTTTTAAATATTGCCCCAATTTTTAACATCTTATGGTTACGTGATTAGGGTTGTCAAAACGACGCTTTACTCGTGAACGGCTCGTGTTCGACTCGCTATAAAACGATCCAAAAACGAACACACTTTTTTAGCTTAAAATATAAACGAGTCGAACACTAGCTGAGCTTGGGCTTGCTCGTGTTCGGTTGTTTACGCTAGGCCTTTTTTAGTTGATAAGCTAGATTTTTGCCGAATCTCGGCTAAATTTTAACCGAATCTCGGCTAAAATTTGTCAATCGGAAAATAACTTCCAGAAAAATGCATCATCAGTTGAATTGTTTAGCCGTTAAATGCTTCTAATTGATTAGGTATTAAATTATAAGTGAATGATACCTCAGTCGTTAAATTTATCGGTTGATAAACAGTTAATTATCTCGTCATCTTTTGACTCGCTTAATTATCAGTATATAATAAGTTAAATTAGTCAATTATCAGCTTGAAACTTGTGCCAAAACATAATAAATAAATAAATAAATATGAGCCCTAGCCAAAATAAATTACACATTTGCAATCATAAAACAAAAAAAAAACTAACACATATTTCATAACATATTATAATTGCGTAAAAGGTTAAATAGAAACAACAACATTAATGAAATTAGAACAAATATAACAATAAATCTCAACAAATCAATCAATACAGTAGTGTCCGCAGATTAAATGAAAGATGTTAACATGAAGCACTACACACACATAGAAGAACAAAAACCCAATCATCATGTTGGTCCTCCTCCTCCTCCTCAACCAAAGTTCTCTTGCCACGGCGACGTGTTTGGTGTTTCAACTCCTCGATAGTTGCCTTGACATCCCTGGCTTGCTCTGTTGCCTTCATCACAGACATTAATTTCACATAGCTCAGTAGCAAAGCTAACTTGTAACTCCTAGGAGAGTGCAACCAGACATTTGGAGACTTCAGCATCAACCAACGACATCTAGCCTAAACGAAAGTATTTCGCCTTAAAGACAAACTGTTACTTCTTCCCCCGACATCATGTCTCTACATCTCCAAATCTGGATGATCAAATTGACCACTAGAGCTACAAGTTCCTCTGGGCTATAATTCCGAGCATCCTTCAGACACAAATACTCTTCCTATATAAAATTTTAAAGGGTAATTAACATCAAAATAAGATTGTTAAACAAATTCACAAAAAAAAAATTCACCTTATGCTGACGCACTAAAATATATCGTCGACCCACTATTAATTCGTCTGGTGTGCAACTTAGAGGTGGTGGGGTCCCGTTTAAGCGACTGCCTAACATATAAAATGTTTTTAAAAAATAATTACATATATCAATGTTGCACATACGTTAAATTTTATCATCCTCCTATAATCAGTACGAGTGATCGATCCTGCAGCGTATAAGAAGGCAGCCATGCCCCCATAGTCAGAGGTTCGGTTCTGCTGCTTTATCAACATCTTCCTAAGAAAAGGGCCAAGCTCTAACATCCTCTCATATCTAGAAGGCCTCTGTTCCTTCTTGTAAACATCAATAAACATGTTTCATAAGCGTGTCTACCCTCGCATCTCGAAGTTCTTGTAGATCTAATGATCATGCTAAACATCTCATAGAAGTACTGCAAAATAAATATCAAATAATGTCATACTCGTAAAAAAAAAATTAAAAGTAGAAAATAATTGATGTTAAAGCAAGAAATAATATAAATGTAAGCAAAAAATAACAAATGTAAAAGCAGAAATAACATAAATGAATGCAACATAAGTAATGGTAGGAAATAACTAAAGTAAATATTGGAAACAACTACAGTAAAAGTAGTAAACATGTAAAGTAAATGTCGAAAAGAGTAGAATAGATATTTGATGTGCACTGAAATTCTATTAAGCACAGTTTATAAGCGTAAGGGTACGTCCAAGTAGCACATGAAGCTAATTCTTTGTATCGATCCCACGAAAAACAAGTAAAATTTTGAAATAAAAAAAAATTACAGTTTACAAGTTGTAAGTCTAACCTGACATGTTTGAGGTTTGATGAATTTTTGAAATCCTCAAAAGCGAGTTTTTGTAAAATCTAAATCCTAAGAGATTAATGTGAGCGGTTCTATCAAGTGAAGGTTTCTCTCCTATTTTGGATTCTAGAAACCTAAGGTTATTCATGTCACAACTTTAACATTGATGACCATAAACATATCTTTTCCTTAACCTGTGGTCAAAGAGGCTCGAAAATTTGAACCAAAATTATGCAAATTTTCCCAGAATCCCATATTTTCTTTGACAAACACACTATCCTAGAAGCAATATTTTTATTCCCCTAAGTTAATGTGTGTTAATCTAGTTGTTCCACCATGTTTCCTTTTCAAATTCAAAGTTCACAACAAATTAAAAAAAAAAAAACAACTAGCCAAGTTGAGTGAAAATTAAGTACGAATTCTAATCACAAAAACAAAGAAGAAAATATGAGTTAGTTACTACATATGCTTTGAAATAGCAAGTTCCACGTTATCTTAATCAAAGCAAGATATAGTACAAGATTTAGCATGAAAAAACCAAAAAAATTACACACTTGAAGTGCAACTCAAGATCTCCATTCCTCCGCCAAATAAGAACAATAAAGAACACAAAACATTACAAGGATATTTTTTCTGAAATCTCTCTATTTCTTGTCTCACATCCTGCACACTCAATCCTCTAAACAGGGACCCAAGTCACATTCACCGGCAAGAAAACATCTTCCAGGATGGGAAGAGGCGGAGGCTTTATATCCTTGGATTCATGACTATCCTCTAGAATAGTAAGTGTTGGAGCAGGATGCTCCCTTGTTGCAAGTGGTGTGACTGGTGTCCACTCAATAAGTTTTGCGAGTCCTTCAATGATGGGATTGTAGTTCCCACATACTACGCCAAACTGATATATGGTAGAAAATTCATGACGACAGAATAATGAATTATTATTTCAGTTTTGTGAGAATCCAACACACACTAAGATGATAAAAGTGATGAGTATAAACTCAAAAAGAGAAAAAGTCATAGGGTTTAAGTATTAGACGTGTAAATAACTAAGAATTGTGCTTTTTAATCAGAGTTCCATATTCCTACAGCTGATATGAGCTAATATCATTATAAGCTATTGCTAAATGTAAAGGCCACCAAATTTTAACTTTCTTAAATCTTTCATTAAAATTATAAATAAAATTGATATCTTCAGTCATATTTCTGTTCTTATATTTGTCAAAGATCCTTATTTTGTGTATTAAAAAATATGTGAGTCAATGTCATTGATAAAATTGTAATTAATAAAACTAAAGATAATCGGAATTTTGACAAAATGATATTTTTAGCATGGCTAATAACAGAGGCTTTCGGATTGTAAGGAAAAATAAAGGAAGATTTACATGCATTCCACTCAATTCCTATGTATTTATATGTCTAACACTTAAAACTTCGGATTTGACAAACATACCACATACATATGAATGAAATTTACTTTTTAAACTGTTATAGTGATGGTTTTTGATATAAAAGATTTGGGTGGTATAAATGTAAGGAAATAAAATTTTAGTGTCAGATGTGTAAATACATAGAAATTCGGTGGTATGTGTGTAAATGCCCAATAATTAAATGCTAAAAAGAAATTAAAAAAAAATTCTGTAAATTATCATTCAAATGCTTATCTCTTAAAAGAGAAGTCGTGCGAGAAATATCGTGGCACACCTCTCCTCTAAGAAGTAAGATAATTTTGATGAACAAGAGGAAAACTTACCTACATAATAAACAATTCTAATGAATTTACCATCTCAATTTTGATATTTACATTTATAATAGTTTGGTGTCATAAATTTATGCATGAAATTATATATTTCACTTTAAAAAAATTAATAATAGTTGTGCTTTTTATGTAATTTATATTAAGAAATGGTGTGGTATGCATGTAAATGCCCCTTTATTAAAATAAATTTACTATTTATCACCCTCTTTTATTAACCCTTAGGAATATATAAGAGTGAAATTTACCTCTCTTTTTTTTTTTAGAGTGGACGTCTAATCTTCTTTTTTAAATATTCCTATCATTTTTAAAGTATACAACAAATGAATTTATTGAAAAAACAAAATTTTTTATCTATTACTAATTATTTATTTATTCATAACTCATTACAAAAAAAATAAGTTTAAAAGTGAACATTTAGTCTGTCTTCTTCCACCCGTTCTACTATAACACTATTATACGATAAATGAGAGTTATACGTGAGAGGGTAAATGACCCTCTATATACTTTTCCTAATAGATCATATGAGTTCGGATCTTGAATAAAATGGAAGACTCACGTACATATCTAATTTTGGCATGCAAAGGAGCTAAGCGAATCATCTCGTCACGGAAATACGATAAAGATGAATAGAAAGAAGCCAACCTTGAAAGTATATTCACAGTGGAAATTGGAGGTGAATCCTTAGGATGAAATCCTCTTTGTTTTTT
>NEWO01000332.1:231315-251916 GCA_003013225.1 Phalaenopsis aphrodite | reverse complement strand
ATTATAGGAACTCTCCTTGAGTTCCCTCATAATGATCTTACCTACTAAGTGCTAGAGGTTAGGACCAATATGTGGAACTTCAAGTTGAGAAAAGAGAAGAGTTTTGAGTTTCTAATGGTGAGGGTACCTTTTCTAGTTTTCTAAGACTAGTCAGTAGGAAAGTCCTATAGCTAGACCTAGGCTACTAAAGAAATTTTTAGACCTCAACCAAAAGTGAGGTCAACAGAGTCTAAAAGAAAACTCTCGATTAATATAATGACATAAGTTATTCAGATTGCAAAACTTCATAGATGAATGAAGGATCCAAGTTTAGATTTTTGGAAGTTAAGCTCAAAGGGATGAAACTTATAATTCAATGACAGTGTGTCCTTTAAAAGCCCAAAGAAAGGGGTTTAACCATCCAAGGAGGAGATTTACCTAAAGTGTTGAATTTTTTCTGATGTTTGAAAAGATTGTTAAGGAGTTGGAAGAGTTTTGATTGATTGGATTTGGTTGAGGTCATGATGAGATCAAAAATAAGTTTAATTTGTGAGTTTAAGATTGGAGTGTTGAAGTTGAAACACAGGTTGAAAAATTTATTTGAACTTGTTTGAATTTAAAGGAATTTCTAAACTGAACGACAGAGTTGGTTAGAAAGGATTTCTTAATGAAGGTGCAACTCTAATTTTGGAACACATCTAGAGTCTATAAGGAATCCAAATAGTTAAACTAACCTAGACATTGGGAATAACGCCCATGATCAAAATGTCCATGGCTTTCGTTCATCCCGGTGGTGTTGGCATTCTTTAACAACAATTAACTTAAAACCAGAAATCCTTCTTAAGCGCCATGACCATGACATGTGCGGACTTTCCTAGTTTCAAGGAAATAAAAAAATATCTTCATCGTTAACCATAGATTACTTCATACCAGAGCATTCTCTTTAGTTTTAGAGGGTAAGGTTGTTTATTTTATAGGTCCTATTCCTTAGCACTAACTATGGTACCTATTAACTAACATATGGTATGTATGATCTTCTGTTCTTGTGTCCAATTTGGCTAACCTGTGGTTTGTGTAGGATCTGCTAAGGTTTAGTTCTCGTTCTTTATGTTGATGGGTTTTAGATTTTGGTTTGGAGTTTGATATTACTCGACCCAAACCAGTTGGTTGGCTTTAGGTTCAGTTCATGCTGGATCAAGCTGGGCTGGGTTTTGGTTCAAGTCATGTTGGTTCAAGCTATGTTGGATTTAGGTTCAGGTCATGCTAGGTTCGGGTCAACCTAAGTCAAACCCAAACCTAATTCTAATCCATAATTATTTAATTATATTAACTTAAACTAAACAAAATAATCTAATTAGAATAAATAAAAAATGAAGAGTAAGAGCCTATCAGAGATGAGGGCCAACTACCATGAGAGGGCCACAGAAAGAAGATTACTGAAGGAGGGAGAACATCTGAAAACAAGGTGAGAGGCGGAGGAAGAGGGTGCTGGGAACCATCTGAATTAAAGGAGAAGCAAAGACCTATTTATAAGCGATTAGGAGTGACATAAGCAGTTGCGGGAGCAATTGCCTGCCATGCATTGACACCAGGCAATCGTCGATTGAGGCAGAGAACAGCAGTCATAATTTCCTCGATAGGTGGAGCTCCCACAAATTACCGACAACAAAACGGCATTGACTCACTATCAAATCCGAGGAAGAGAGCCACGGATAGCTAGCGTGGCCACGCCAGCCTTGAGCGTGACCACATACCCGATAACTTTTGGTCATGGCCACAAAGAACCGGGTGTGACTATGTCTAGTAACTTTCGGGAGTGGCCACACCCAAAATGGTGTGGTCATCCCGGTTAAGGGCAAGTGCGGCATGTGCATGAGGGCATGCATGGGGCGCGTGCAATCAGACGTTTGCGTGTATGCGTCGTCGCGTGCTCGCAGGGTGTACGGGCATGTGGTTCCGACCAAAAAGACAACCATAACCTACCCTTGTAAAGGAAAACTCAGGGATTTCAACAGCATGATGAGAGTTGAGGTTAAGGTGTGGGTCCCACCCCACAAAAATTGAAGTTCATGATTAAAGCTCAAATGAACTTCGAATTGGTTGATCTCGACCTTCTCAGCACAATTTGAACAGACTTTGGGTTTTGAATTGATTTGAGTTAGTTTTGAGTCAAAGGGTTGACCAAAAGTGAGGTCAACAGCTACAGATACCGAAAGTTATCATTGGGTCTTCAGTCCCGAATAAAAGTGGAATTCGACTCTTTCTTCTCCCCCTCTCAAGTGAAGAGTGGGGGTCTATTTATTGTCTTTGGGGGATGAAAATTTTGATCATTCAACAAATTCCTCCTATAACCACCTGTTGGATGACCTATATTAATCCCTCCTGATCATAATGAGTTTTTTGATGATTTAAGGGCCTGAATGACCTCAGAATTAAGAGAGCTTAGACTCTTTGAATTTCTCTCACTAAGATGCTCGATTTGACTATAGATATGTCAAATATGAAGTTCATGTGCCCATTCAATCAGTGATTTAAAGCCTCCAAATGTGTTTTAATGACACGATCTGGAATTGTTTGGACTCAAATTTGACCAATTTTGAAATCTTGGGAGTTTTCTTATTAACTATATAGTTGCTGAAATCAAAGCCCTAGCTGATCATCAAAACATACTTTTCTAAAAAACAAAATGTCTTAGATCTCTCTCAAATGATAAAATATGTTGATGATACATCAAATGTATTGCACCTTTTAAAAGTTAAAATAATATTACTTTGATGTGATATGAAAGATTTTGGTCTTTTGAATGTATAAAGCAAAATTTAGGTGGGAAATATGTAATATATAAGAATTAGATGGCACGAACCTTAATGCTACCAAATTTAAAAAAAAAACATGTAAATTCTTTTATCAAAATTTTAAAATTTTAAGTATAGTGTAACAAAGTTGGGTTTTAACATGGAATCAAAAGTTCTTATTTGCTTTCAATTCTAGGATGTCTATTATCCACATGTTCCAACAACTATTGCATTAGTTGTTCTAGAGAGATATATCATTTCTCTTTTTGTAATTTTTGCATTAGTGTGAGCAACCTCTATTTTTATATTTGCAACCTAAATTAATCACAAAATAGCATCCACTTTGGCAGGCAGAGTTAAGCCCACTTGTCAAAGTAGTAGTTAAGCCCACATGTTGAAGTGGTCGAGATAAGTCTGCCTGCCGAAGTGGTCGAACTAGTTAGTTTGAGGCAAATGTGTCATTGAAAAAAATCATCATTACATGAGGGTCCATTCCTAACTTATGGTGCCGCCTGACACCCATGTAATGATCTTTTCATCAAGACAACACAGACAGAAAAAGTAATCCATGTAATGTAAATTTTTTTTTTTTTATTTCTCTCTTGTATGAAATCACTAACAATATAACTAATGAACAAATAGGGACCCAATGTTCTAAAAAAGAATCAACAAATATGAAAAATTTTGGTGGTATAAATGTAAAAATTAATGTTAGGGTGTTGGATAAATAGATACACATAAGAATTGGGTGGTTTGTATGGAAATGCCATGTTATTTTATTCTCATTTTTGTCCACGTGTATTCACTTGAATGCCAACTAAGTCAAGGTCCTTATTTATTTATTCATTTATTTGGCTGTTAGAATAATTGGTATTGGATGTTGAGATTGTTATTTGGATGATAGCTTTACCTTTTGCTTAATAGAAAACAACTAGTCGGAATTTATTTGCAAAGCAATACATGAAAGCATAAAAATTTCTACTGTTCAGAAGTGCTTTAGAGAGCAGATTCCCAAATTTAGAATTTTACGATAGATTTGAAGAGCGATAGCAGCACACTAAGGCTCTGTTTGGTGCAGCTGCAGTTGAGAAACTGCAGCTACGCTGACCCAGGAAGATGCTACGGGAAAGCTGGTTGTTGTTTGTTGCAGCTACATGAAACCATTACAACAATGATAATAGTACAAGTATGAACAAATATGTACAGTAAAGTACGGTAAAAAGAGAAAGATCAATACATACTTGTCGTTCCTGACGATGCTTCAAAACACATTACAATTGTATAGTACAAGTGTGCATAACAGAAAAAAAAGGTTAGATAAACATTTGAAATTTAAATAGGAAAGCTGGATCATATATATATTTATAAAATTTAACTGACAAGCATATAGAAAATCAGAAAGGATATAAGAATTTAAATTGGGGATAGGTTGAGTTATAGACTTTTCATTTGTCACGATCTAACAAACAACTAAGACATCGAAGTCTATATACCAATATTGAATAACAGCTACAAGCAAAACACTTCTTAAGGTTAGGCAACTTCAAATCTCTACCAACTATCTAACAAGTGAATCTACGATGAGCTTTTAGGTTGTAATTATTTATATTATTATTAGAAAATACTAATATTTGACTAGTAGAAAATTATTGTTAACCGCTCTTAAATTTAAAGGAAAAAAAAAACAAAGAATTCTATCAGCATGCATCATTCAACATATTCCTGCTAATAATATTCATAAATTTATAAAGCCTAAATATCATAGATGCAAATATATAATTTTACTTGTTAGATATGTAAATACATAAATATTGCTTAACAGAAAGTAAATTTTCCAATCTAAACTAGAAATTGAGATGTCATTGTTAGTCAAGTCCTAAACCATACAAGCTTGGGGATAAATTAAAAATAAAAAAAAAGTAAAAATTGGCTTCATTCAAATACTATCATGTAACATGGGAAAGGTTGGAGGTCTATTCAAGTAAAAATGAAAGATGGATGATAAATAGATAATTATATCATAATCATATTATTATGTATACAAATATCCCTACTAAAATAAATGCAGATACATAAATAAACAGAAGAAGAAAATACTTCAAGTTTTACCGATACATAAATAAACTGAAATAACAGTTGTACATCAAAAGGATGCATATAAAAAGTAGATAGCAAATGGTGAGCAGAAACATGCAATAGTTCTACATGAAAAGATGCATATAAAGTACTTCAGAGCAAACAACAAGTAGAGACCAAACAGTGAGCAGAAATATGCAATGGTAATAATATAATTCAACGAAGCCTCCGGGCTTCTCTTTCAGATTCAAGAAGGGTAAGGATGTCTCCTTCTCTGACTGGGCCCTTCACATTTCGCATGATTAATCGGTTTGGATCATCCATAAATTTCACCCGAACTTGGGTCACCTGACCTCTAGAACCAGTTCTCCCCATCACCTTCACAACAACAGCCAGCTTCACCTGAGAATCCATCTTCTGCAATTCTCTAGTTAGATCTGTAAATACATAGAAATAAGTGGTTTTGTTGGAAATCTTCCTTCACTTAAAAAAAGAGGTTTTCTGTAAGCAGTTTATGCACAATCAAGAGTATAAGGACTTATATGCGGAGTTAGACAGAAAGAGACATGAATAGACTTCATACCCATCATCATCATGTGAACCAAAACACATTTTGCAAAGTAACTATTTAAATCAACAAGTCTGAGGAAATTGAGAAATTTGTAGTAGTCCAAATAGCCCCAACTCAACGAGAGCTTCCGAAGAAAGAGAATAATTTCAAAAGAAAAATGTTATCCACAAAGCGCTAGAATTGGTAAACTCTAAAACTTTCTAGATTGCTTTCAACATGTATGTTGGGTTATTAGTTATATTTCTTTTATTTCTTTTCCTTTGAAGCCTTGTGCAAAACATACAAGCGCTCCAATCTACTTTATTAGAGCGCTGGTAATATATCGTACTATCTTTCGATGCTTAGCATGAGATGATCTTCCTGGTTATATACTTTTGCTGGGATACTTCTTTTCTTGTGTGCTACATTAGAATTAGTTTCTTACAATGACAATATCAATGGAAAGAAGACCAGCAATAGAATGAATTTTGGAGTTTTCCCATTATATAATATAATCAAGCACAAGATTTTGCACTTCTAAAAATAATCTCACAAACTTTAATGTCATGAAGCTCTGAAATCAATATTTATCAGTTGGGTTTCTTTTTTAAGGAACAAAAAAGATTTCAAATTTAATTTTAGAATCAATTATTTTTGCTTTACAAGTGACAAACAGCCAACTTTATCAGCAACTTGTTTATGAGCTTCAAATTTCTATGCATGAAGGATTCATACTGAAATTCTTATGCAAAGTTAGAATATTTTCCTGTGATCATATTAATCTCCAGTATTTCAATAAGCCAGTCACCATGGAGCAATACACTTGTTAATGTTAGAATATTTTCTTGTGATCGTATTAATCTCCAGTATTTCAATAAGCCGGTCACCAAGGAGCAATACACTTGTTAATGTCAATCGAAGTTACAAAATTTTTACATTGCTTAACTTTTTATTTCAGAAATAACTGAGGGGCATAGTGATTTCAAATTTTCAATTGTATGCATAAAAATACATTGCCATCTTTTATCACGTATGGATAATTTTCAGTCCAATGCATGTCTAAATGTTGCAAATGTACAAGTTAACAAACAAGAATGGTCAATGGCCAGTTGAGTAAAAAATTTAGCACACATCTTTTTAGAATGGTCAATGGCCAGTTGAGTAAAAAGTTAACCACATATCTTTCACGTCTACACAAATGTGCATATTATATTTCATTACACATTGACGTGAGGGGTCAGAAAATTTTAGGAGACTGAACATGGGCATCAGCATGGCCTACGACCATATTGGCAGCTAAAAATTAAATAATTGTAATTTAGCACCAAATTTAACCACCGCTCTTTTGGGCAGTAAAAAAATTAATCGTGGTAATCCGTGATCTAAGTCCCTTAAAAGACGGCTTATCATCATGTTGGCAATTCAAAAGTAAACATGCATTTTAGCCCCAAAATAAGCAGTAGCTCGTTGACCTATTATATAACTAAACCTGAAATCTGTTTATATTAAACCAAAAACTTATACCATAAAGGATCAGCACGAGATCTATTGTACAGCAGTAATCAGACTAGAATAGTAGCCAAAATCCATTAACCTAATTAGATTGTAAAACTGAAACTTCTTCATGATTCTTCTTAAGCGAGGAAAGTAACCACCTCTAACCACCTCTAATCACTGAAACTGGAAGATATTTATAAGCATAAAGCAACTTGTTTCTTGATAATTAAGTTGTAGCCCTAAGAATCTATATTGCTTTTATGTATTATGTCTACACAAACGACCGCTCTCTTTCTAGCCTCCGTATTATTTATATGTTACTTTTCTTTATTGTTCTCCAAGCATAATTCTAAAAAAAAAGATGCTTTCAAATTAACCGATTGCGAATTTGACAGTTTGTAAATGTAAATGCAGAACAATTGGTTGGTGAAAATGATGATCTAATAATTTGTTGCAGACTTTCCTATTAATGATTTCCCTCCTCTGCAGCAACATGCATTTTACAGAATTGGGCGTGGTGATCAACCCCCAATACCCAATCACCTATCAAGCAATGCAAGGGATTTTATCCGAAAGTGCGTGCAGGTGGATCCAAGCGCAAGACCCACTGAAACTTGCCAAACCACTTTTTCATTCTATGTCAAAGCATTACCCGATTATAGAAGAGGATTGAGAGCCTTCCAGGATAGTCACATGAGAGAAACATCATGCTGAGAATCAAATAATGAACATTTTGAAACAATACATCCTTAGGAAGGAAATTGGGCTTACAAGGAAGAGGCTCACCTTGTCAATGTCTATTAAAACAAAAATAAAAACCCAAAAACAAAAAGGAATCCCTTCCCAACAAATAGTACCACTAAGCTGACGAGCACACTCATGAGGCCTTGGTAAAGAACACCTATGCCAATGTCCCAGTTAAAAATGTAGCACGTAATCTTCCCTTTCCACGGTATAGATAAGCCAAACCCCATACCTTTCACGAACATTGCCCGCACCACTTGGACAAGGTATGGAGTTTAGATGACTATGACTTATGTTGATGGTTGATTCAATAGAGCTTAAGGACTCCTTAACCTCAAGGGCAACCCTGTATAATGGTAAATGGCATTCTAATCTCCCCATATAAAGCCAGGGAACAAAAAATTCAAAACCATATAGATGTATGATTTTTTAGAAGTAACAATACTATAAAAGAATCATCATGGAGACAGCTAAACTTTATTTTTTACCACTCGTCTTTGATCGTAAACCCACAAAATAAATGCAACTTCTTGCCAACATATCACTCTTCTTGCCAAAACTTCATAAACATAACAATTTATAGCAAGAAATATTACTCTGATTTTTAAGAATGTAGTAAGAAATAATTTTTTGTATAGGTTCTAGTCATCTAGAGGCAATAATCAAATCACAGCAAAAATGTTGAAACATATTTGAAAGTAATGCTTAAGCTTGTATGCATAACAAGGCATAATAGCCCAAGGACCCAAGTAAAGCTCACTGCTCACAAAAAAAAATCAAATCTACAGTCAAAATGAAAATAAACATGTCTGGATTTCACTCAGACACTTCAAAACCTAGGTTTAACTCAAGAAAATTAGATAAACCTAAAAAAAATTCTGAAAATTTAAACTAAGAGGCGAACCTGAAGATAAATATGAAATATTAAAGAAAATATGCTCAAAGAAGACGCCTGCGTAGCCTTACACGCAACCAAGTAAGAATATCGAGCAACCAAGCACCGAAGCAAGAATACCGAGTGGTTGATCCAACGCCGACTTGCCGAGGACAAATACACTTTATCGAAGACAAATAGAAATAGAGATTAGAGAACAAACACAAACAATCAACCCTAAGCTCTCACCGAGAGAAAGCTTTTCGCGATTTTGAGACAAGAAGGAGGGTTCTCGCCAAGAGAAGCTTTTCGCGATTTTGAGAGAATGAGGGTTCTCGCAGTCACCGAGAGGAAGCTTTTCACGATTTTGAGACAAGAAGGAGCGGCGTTCTTTCGAGAGGGGAAAAGGCGAACACGGGGTTAGGGCTTCCGCCTTCGAGTAATAAGGTTTTTAAATTTGTATGTATATATTAATATATATAATATATTATATTAATTATATACCTTATATAATATAAATATATAATATCCATATTACTAGTATAGTCTATAAGTATATTATTATTATTAATTTATTGTACATTATAATTTACAACATTTAATTTTTAAAATATGACAAATTTTTGGAGTATATAATTAATTTTAAAATATCATAAATTTTTTATATTTATTTATTTTAATTTTTTTTATATTTCAAAAAATAATGATTCGAACACGAATGAACGCATCACTATTCGTGTTTAGTTCATTTAACAAACCGAACGAAAAAAATTGTTCGTGTTCGTCTCGTTTGCTTATCGAACGAATTTAACACGAACTCTCTGGCGAACCAAACACGAACTATTCGCAAACAACGAGCTTTTTTTACAGCACTATCTATATGTGATGTTTCTGTAATTTTGTAATTTCCAAATTTCCGGTAACTGATGTTATAAAGTAGCTCACAAGTCATCTAGAGCTAGGTTTAGAGCTACCAACAACCTATAGGACTGAAAAGGGCAACTTACTAATCGAATATTGGTTAAAAAGTTTCAATTATATAAGCATGAATGTTACGTTATACATCATCTCCCTTACCCCATGTTTTCCAACTTATAAGCCACTTTGATAATTCATATGTTTTTCTTTCAACAATTTAAATGAGAAGAATAAGAGTGGTGTTTAATTTATAATATAAATCACACCTCAAAGCTCGATTTATGATTCAATCCTTAGATATGCAAGTACATAGAAGTTGAGGATCATGTATGTAAATACCTTTAGAATTTGCATGTGACTCTTAATTTCTAGAATTTACATTCATACTATTCAATCTTTTTATATCATAAAAAGGAAAATAATTTATAGAGATTTAGATAATCTATCTTATAACTTTATAATTTTTCAAAGTCTAGATATTAGATTAGCAAATACACACACACACACACATATATATGAATTACAAAAGTTGGTACATATACACATGAATTATAATATATATCACTTCGTATGGGACAAAAAAATAAAATCTGAAACTTAGAATATCAATACAATATATTATATTTTTAAATAATATTAAATTTAATAAAGTTGAAATTTAACTTATGATTTTGAGTATTTATGATGTAAATACATACCTGATTGTAGAATTTTACTTTAAATGGAATTAAATTTAAATATAATGATCATCTATGTATGCTAAAATTGAGAGATCTTCCACAAATATATCAAAAAAAAGAAAACTTTTTGCATGCTAACACTTGAATTTGATTGTTACATATCTAAATACATTAAAAGAGTACAAAAAAAAAAGGTATTTTATGTATTTTCCTAGTTATCATCAATGCAATTATACACGGCTAAAAGAAAGTCAGCAGGTCAATACACATACTCCAAATATAGGTGCATGTAAATAATCCAGGATTAAGAAAACAGTGTTGATAAATTCATAGCTTAACTATTGCAAGTGAGAAAACTTTACAATCAAAGAAATCTTTATACAAAAATTTTGGCTTTAATGGTATAGTTATTGATATGCAAACACTTAACGATTTGAAATCTATACAGTCAAATTAAAGTATAGATGTTATATATGTTATATATGGTGTTTCATATAAATCAACAAAGTTAACATCCATAAATTAAGTTTTATTCAGGTAAGCACATTGAATTCTAGTAAATCTATAAGTTTATGTCCAAAGTTAAACACTAAGTATATAAATACACATTAATAAACACAACCAGCAAACTTATGTTTAACTTTAAGCAAAAATATGTAAATGTATTCAACCCAAACAATTTATACATATATTATATATTAACAGAATGGCATATTATACACATGAATATATGAGGATTAACCATTTGAAAGCACATATTTGATATAAAAGAGATGTTATATGTGTAAATACAGTCAAATTACAAAAAAATCTGAAATTATTCAGCAAAACTTCAATGCCATGCATCCAAATACACCATAATTTAAGGAATTAAAATATCCATAGACTCGCAATTAAATTCAGGTGTTAGATATGTAAATATTCAAGGATTAAAAGTTCTAGGCATGTAAATGCTTAGGAATTGCAGATTTTATAAATTTATTTTTAAATTCAAGTATTAAATATGTAAATACTCAAGAAATTGAAAGGTATGTATGTAAATCTTCCCAAACACGAGAACCATATACCACAGATCAAGATTTCACAAATGTTGAAAGAACAATAGCACAAAATAGGAATTGTTCGCATAGGTTTATAAAGAAGAACAATTCAATGCTCATTATATGCAAACAAACTCTATATGGAAGAAGATCATCAGCATCCAAGTATTTCCTTGAAAAGATGTATAAAGATTCAAGCAAATTTTAACTTTATCATCCTTATAGCAAAATTTGACAATCCCTTGACAAGATTCTATTGAAATTTGGACAACATTATAACGATACTGGAACAAAACTAAGGGATTTATTTAGTTAGCACAGTTTCAACAGCATTTAGCAAAATTTAGGAGAAGGTCGCACTACATTAAAAGAATTCTAAACATTTATAAACGCCAAACAATCAGCCCTTAGTAATTCCTGCAAATCAGTTAATGAAACTATATACTAGGATTCAGACATTCAAGATAAAGAAAAGAAAATTCAGATAGTGTAAACCCATAAGAGCAAAGTAGATGATCAAGAATCTTAAAGCAAATCCAAGCCCGAAAATATTAGAGAACTATAAGGAGCTGTGAGTCATCATGTGCAAGTAAAAAAAGAAATAGAGATTTAGGTTTACCGATTAAAGTTTCTAGCGGTTCAAATGATCGGAGGAAGAAATTCCTTGCGGCTCAGATGATCGGAGAAAGAAATTGAAAGCAGAAACCCTTCGAGGTTGGGGGGCTCAAAAGAGGAAGAAAAGCTTCTTGTCTCGTTTGAAGGATGAGGAGAGGAGAGAAGAGCCAGGCGAGCGTTGTTTGCCGGCGAGGAGCGTTGTTTGCCGGCGAGAAGCGTTGGCCAAAGATTTTGGCCGAGAGAAGGGAAGGAGTTCGGCTAGTGCTGAAGTTCGTTCGGTCCAGGGAGGCGTAGGGTTTTATAAAGCAATTTTGTTATTATTATTATTATTATTATTATTGTTATTATTATTATTATTATTATTTTATTTTATCTTATTTAATATTATTATTTAACTTTTTAATTCATGCACAATCAGGTGTCTCTTGGAACCCCACCCATACGGGCGTTCTTCCAAGAAAAAGTCGATGTTTCAGAAGCACTAGTGTAGCCTGTTTTATCATCCGTGGTTGTTCGGCAAGTTCATCGACGATCGTACCAATTTAACTTCAATTCAAGCTCGTCGCAACAAATGAAGTTATTTGTTCTGAACGGAGCCGCTTAACAAGCAAAATGTTGACCGGTATTTGTCTAAGCAGACTGCTCTCAGCGACAAGTCAAACCTCATACAAAGTGGGGTTCACTTATGACATTCAAATCCTTATAATAACTCAACTTGAGTTTTAATATGTTGGCTTTAATCAACTCAATTATATATTGATGATTTGAAACCGCCCATGCAAAACTACAATGAGCGAAGAAATTGCTCGAATTTCAAAATAGTGTAGTTCCATTGTAGTCCTTTATGACTGTCAGACAGGAAATCTTAATGTTATATCCTAAGCTCTAGAGAGAGGGAAAGAAAGACCTCAAAATTGAGGTTAACCACTTTCTTAAGTTCAATTTCATTTAACTTGTTTAATTTAGATTTACTTTCTACTACACATTATACTTTCTTGAGTGTATTTGCAATTGTTTCTGATAGACATCTGTGGTAGATTGTACTTCTGAGCTGTGAATTTTCTTTTTTCTTATATTTTCTATGTTGAATGGTATACATGTTAAGAATCAAGTTTGGGAGAAGAAAAATCTTTAAAGAAGCTAAACTTTATTTGTCCTCAGTAGCTTGTATTGAAAATTGATATCACTTAAAATGACTTGTGTAATGTGATATTACCTTTAGGGTACTATAATTTTGATTTTAGAGAAGTTCTAGAAGACTTAGTTGAATTTTTTTATGGAATGATTTTAGAGAAGTTCTAGAGTTAATGTATTTAGTATGAGATAATAAGAATACGATTTTATTATTATAGTATGAAAAATTGTACTTTTGAAAAACTATGATTCTTTGATTTGTATTTTAAAAGAATTTAGACTCAATTAAAACCTATTTTTAAACTAATACTTTTAACTTTCAAGTGGAGGAAAGTAATGAGTTTTTAACTTTAGGGTGAGGATAGTTAAAGTTAAAACTATTTAAGGTCTATCCGGTTATAATAATCCTCACATAAAAGTGTAAAGGTTAAAAATATTTTGAAAGAAAAAGAAAAAGAAAAAGAAGAAATAAAGAAAAATATATAAAAAGTGAGGAGAAACTTGAGAATGAGCTTAATTAAAAATTGGTTTCAATTGAATCTTCTTTAGGAAAATGACTTAGATACAATCGTAAACTTATTTTTTATTTCAAATAGTATTGGCAAATTTTTTACAAATATAGTGCTTAAATTTTGATTTTATAATTTCTATGAATCCTAAGTTTGACAAATTACAATTATTTTTTAAGTAGATAGAAAATCATGATTCCTAAATTAAATACTAAATATTCTTATAGGTTAGTCCTAGTTCGATTCACTAGAATTTCTCCTAGGTTGCACTATGGCATTCATGAGATAAAATTGTAGGAAATCTTGAAGAAGTTCATTACCTCAAATTTGGTTTTTAAACTTGTAGTGTTACTTGAGGACAAGTAACATTTAAGTTTGGGAGATTTTGATATGTCTTTTAGTTTGCTTAATTTTCCTTATATTTAACACTTGTTTTTGATGAAATTGCACTTTAAAAAAATAAATTTTCATGTTTTTTTTTTTTCTACAGGTAGGACTCATAAAGCTCTTTGGAGGTAAAATGGAGAGAAATGGAGGCAAAATGGAGCACTGGGGTAATTCCAGAACTGGTGACTAGGCGCCAGACCTGGGCGCCAAGGCGATCTACCCTAGGGCCTTGGCACCTAAGCGTCAGTCTCCTTCCAAAAATTGGAGAAGGTGGCGCTTAGGCGTCGCAGACTGGTCTCTAAGCAGTAGAACTGTCTGAGACAGTTTCTACATTACTTCAGAAGTTATTTGACGCATGGTGACAGTTGGAGAATGGACTTTTTAGCATTTCAAAGTCCTGGAATTCTCCAGGAACACCAAGTAGATAGAAGTAGAGATTATAGATTTTTACCTTTTATTTAGATATTGGAAACAGAATTGGATTGCATTCTATAATAGATTTGCATGAGCATTACAAGGAATAGTAGAAGGCTCCGTTGAAGGGATTTCATCTCCATTTCGGAGGAAAAAGCCATGTATTTTGTTCTTTATTGACTTGTCTTTATTGTAAACACAGATTTAGTGTATTTTTTTTAATTTAATAAAGTTTTATTTTGTGTTAAGCATGCTTTATGAGTATAATTCTTGCACTCTTTTCTAGTGATAATTAGGTAGAATTTGTATGATGAGGATTACTATATAATTGATATTTTAATTTTAATGTGATGGTTTTTACTTCATGCTCAATTTACTTATCAATCAAGTCAATTGGTATGTTAAAACCTGTTGTGAACTCATAAAGACCCCGAAGGGCTATGGCTTTATCAACTAGGAAGGACCAGTCTATAGGGCAATGTAAATAGACATGGAGATAGGTTTTGAAGAGTTTAACTTAGGGGTTTCTAGGGTGATAGGCAGAAACACTTTCTGAGTTAAACCAAACTTCTTTACGCACTCATAAGAGGGTAAACAAGATATGTGCTATTATTTTTCACTAAAACTGCAACAATTCTTATTAATCAAACATATACTTTGCTTAGTCAATCATAAGAGAAGAGTCCTTTTATCAATCTTGAATTTCATCAAACCAATTGATTCAGATATGTTTAATTTAGACTTAGCAATGTAAAGAAAAGTTGTTAGAAAATCATCCTTTAACGACCTTCCAAACTAGGACCTGAAAGTAGTAAACCAGAACTTCACCTAAAGGTCTCATTACCTCCTTTCCCGTGGGATCAATAATTCAGACTCAATAGAGTCCTATATTACTGAAATAATATGTATACTTTTGTGAGAAACCTCAGTGAGTAATAATATCTAATTTTAAGAACTCAATTTATTTGCTAGGGAGCAAATCAAGTTTCTAGTTTCATTACCTGTACTTACATTATTGCAATAATCGTTATGGCAAATCAGATAGCCACTTTTCCTTAATTTTTTGAGCCATCCTCGGAGGTAAGACTTTCTACTTCACAAATTAACTTCTTTTATCTCTTAAGGTTTTTAAGTTGGACCTATAGTAGTTTTTTCTGAAGATGTATTGTTATCTAAGTTATTTTAGATGCTTTAGAATCCAAAAGTTTTAATTTTATTGCAATTGGCATTCCCTCAAAAATAAATATATTGTTATCTAAGTTATTGTAGTTATTATCGTCCTCTTCTTCTTTATTAGACCCAACTATATTATTTATGAATTGAGAATTGTCAATGACATTGACATTAGGATAGATATGTGATGCATCTTAAAATTGCATATTTTATATGCACATTATATACTCATTTTTTAGGATATTATGCTTTAACAAAAGGTATTTTTTGTGTTTTTGGTTGCAGGTACGACTGTCAAAAAAGCTCTTTGTTTGTGAACAGTTTGTGTTCGGTTCGTCATAGAGTTCGTGTTTGATTCGTTCGATAAGTAAACGAGACGAACGTAAATAAATTTTTTTCGTTCGGTTAGTTAAACGAACCAAACATGAACAAAGATGCATTTATTAGTGTTCGAATCGTTATTGTTTGAAATATAAAATAATTTAAAATAATTATACGTAAAAAAATTATGATATTTAAAAAAAATTAAAATTTATAAATTATAATATATAAAATAATAATAATAATAATAATATATTAATATACTATATTAGTAATATACTAATATATATATATATATATATATATATATATATATATATATATATATATATATATATATATATATATATATATATATATATATATATATATATATATATATATATATATATATTATTTATATAATATAAGTTATATAATTAATATAATATATTATTTATATTTATTAATATTAGGAATGTCAAACTGGCTTGTCGTTCGCGAATAGCTCGTGTTCGGCTCGTTCGTTAAGAAACGAACATGAACAATTTCGAACACGAGCTCATTTCAAACAAACTAAATTTCAAACGAACTGAACATAAATACAAGCTCTGTTCGTTCGTGTTCAGTTTGTTTACACCCCTAGTTGCAGGTGCAAGAAAAAAAGTTTAAAAGCAAAAAGAAGCAGAAATACATTTAAAATGAGCAAAATGGGCCAAATCAAGTTAATTGTCAAAAACAGCTGAGCTGACGCTTAGGCGCCAGATGAAATTTGTGGTTGGCGCCTACGCGCGATAGTTTTGCGCATAGGCGCTATAAACGGTTACACTTATATTCATTGAATTTGAATGGATTTTGAAAAGTTGTCTAAAGCAACCCTTGGTGATTTTTGAAGCTCTATATATTGGGATTAATTTTGGACGAAAGAGAGGGGTCTTGGAGTCATTTTGAGAAAGGGAGGATCCCGTCTACAGTGGGCGGCCAACTTAGTGATTTTGTGTGAGTCTTTAGATTTCTGGAGTATTGTGAGTCTTGTAAGAGTATTGTGGAGTCAGAGAAATCAGGGAACTTTGGAGGAGTGCTTGGGGAAACATTTGAGATAAGTTTTTGTACATTTTTCTTTTGTATGTTGGATTTAAGTTTTATAAATATGTTTTGTTTTTATATCACATGAATTCTGGGTAGTTTTCCTCTTTCTCATTGCAATAAGAAGTAATTATGTGGTGGATTTGTTTTGTTTAGAACTTCTTTTTATTCTGCAAATTTGTGATGATATTTTCACCGGTTTTTCATTCACTTTGCAAACTGGTCATTTGTTCTGTTAAAATTTGTTGAGAAACTTACAGACTCAAGAGGGCTAAGATTTTCATAACTAGTGAGTACCACATTTCACTTCGAAAAGAGTCACGGAGATCGCTCGAGGGGGAGTGCAAATGGATTAGAAGATAAGATTTGATGGGTATATAATTGATGTTTTTAGAGTGACAGACTTGATTCTTTTATCAATTTGGTATATAGATTGAAACTAAGGGTCACTGGTAGGTCCTATAAAGAGGACACATTGGGTAATATAGGGTGAGAGGCTAGCACTACTATACATGCCGACATCAAGTTTAGATTAGTCAATGTTATTTATGTTCAGAAGAGGTAAATACTAGGATTGCTCTTATTTGTCACAAAACATCAATTATACTTCTGAACATTTGTATCCCTACACTGATTATGAATTATTTGTAAGGAAGAAATCTATTTACATATATTGAATTTTCAAATTTGAGTTATTTTCGTATCTTTGCTTTTACTTTTAATTTGCACTTGTAAAAATTGGTAAACTTTTTATTTCGCACCTGAATTACATTCATATTTTCCTAGAATTTATTCCACTGTTTAAAGTAAAGGTTTTTCTTAGTCACATACATAAATTTATTGATTTTCCCGTGGGATCGATACTGGGGTTTTTAAAGAAAACTCTATATTACTTGAAAAGATATTTATACTTGTGCAATACCATAGTGTGAAAACTATTACTTTAAATTTTATAACAATACATTTGTCGCACTAGCTACTAAATATAAATTAGGTCAAGTTTTTTGCCATATTCTGAAACATAAATATTTGCATAATTGCGGGTTGGGTCAATATGTTTAATTTACTATATTTTTTTAGAAAAATATTTTTTAACACAAAAGCAAGCAATTAAATATTTAAACAACACTACAACTTTCCTAAAATAAATCTACAATCTAAATAAAAAATTTTCTCAATAAAAAAATAAGTCGCTTTCTTTTTTTCTTCCTTGGCAACGACGCAAAAAACTTGACCCGCCTCGCAATTATGATGTTATTTACTTTCCAAAAAGATAGTAAAAAACTTGACCAAATTTATTTTACTGACTAGTGTGCACAATAAATATGCTATATAAATTAGAATTTGATTAATAGTCTACACACTAGGTGTACTACACAAGTATATGCATCATTTCAAATAATATAAGATTTTATTTTAAAACCTCAATCTCGATCTCATAGCAAAGATTAAGCTCTTTTTATGGACGTAATGAAACTTTAATTTAACTTCAAAAAATTATTTAGAAAATATGGTAGCAAGTTTATGTGTAAAACGAAGTTACTAAATTCCTACTAATTATATTTCAAAGCTAAAAAAAATGCAGTATTTCTAAACTAGTTTTATGTAGAAAAGTTCAAACTATGTAAAAGTTATTTCCCCTTGCAAAGATATCATAATCATTATAAGAATCAAATGGGTAATGGTTTAAATATAGTTTTGTGTCAAGTAGAGCAATCCTCTTATTTACTCTCTTTTGAGTGCATAAAGAATATTAGTTAACCAAGAGTTAAGTTCATAAATCCTTAGTTATGATGGCTAGGTTATAGTCTGTCACTTCCAAATTACCCATTAAGACCATTATTATGGAATAACCTAGCATTAAGTTTCGAACTCAAGATCAAATTGGTTAAGGTTATAGCATGTCACCCTAGAATCGTCAATTTATGCCCATCAAAATTTATCTCTCTATCTATTTGCACTGACCAATGGGTTGTCTTCTCACCCACTAGATTAATGCGATTCTTACTAGTTGAGGAACACAGCTCTCTCGGGTCATTATGGATTTACAACAAATTTTAACATTTCAATTGGACAGATTGAAGATGTAAATTAAGTACGAGTAATGAATCATTACAATTATTGAATAAGAGAAATCTTAAACAATTATAATCTTGCATAAAGCCGCGCCTAAGCACCTGGTACCCTGTGCTTAAGTGCTAGAAGTAATTATTTGACGATTCATTGAATTTAAATGAATTTTTTAAGAGGTGTTTGAAGCAACCCTTGGTAAAAACGTGGGAATAGTTCATGGAAACAAAAATTAATCCAATTGGCTTTTAAAATGAGGCAACTTCTAGAAGATTCATTGAATGATGACACATTTTGAAGAGACACCAAGACACCTCTTGAATTTTTATTAAAGATGACTTGGATCATCTAAGGAAGAGACAAATCCATGTCCAACAACCATCATTCATCCAAGTAACTTGGACCGTTGCCGGCCACCTTTTTTTTATTTTGAGTTTTAGTTTGTATTGTGAGTGAATGAAGAGAATTTAAAGGAACTTCAGGACATTTGGTAGATAAGATTTGAGATAAATTTTTATCTTTGTGACTACATTTGGTTTTAATTTATATTTTTTATTTATGTGCATGATTTATACTTTTAAACTCAATTGTGCTTGTGTTTTCTCCATGGATTCTTAGTAGTTTTCTTTATTTTTTTTTCTTAAAATGATAAGTGATTAAGTATTTAAAGGAAGTTGTGTGAAGTAATAGAATTTAATGTTGGAAGAAGTTGTGATGATTTTAAACATTTCATTTCATTTACTTCTTGATTTGGCCAATTAAGATGTTAATATTTGTTGTGAGAACATGTAAGATCCGAGATGGTATTGTCTAAGTCAACAAATGGTATAAATCACATTTGATTTCATGGATGAGAATGTAGTTCATGTGGTTGATTGCAAATAAATAGGGAAATAAACTTTGATGGGTGTAGAATTAGTGGACTTTAGAGTGACAAGCTAAAGCCCCCAATTTGATTTATAGTTTTTGGTTTTGATACGAGATGTTAGCCATCAGATGAAGGGAGAAAAGGGAACTCTAGAGTGAAAGCTAGTATCTTCCCCACCTAACTGGTCTTCAAAACTATTCAAACTATAAATTAGTTAATATTCTTTATAGCATTTCTAGTAAGAGTAAATAATTTTATTGCTCCTATTTGGACACAACATAATTAGAATGCTCTCACATCATAATTTCTATACTTGTTACTGATTCATGATAAGGAAAAAGATATTTTATTTATATTGCCTTCATCTTACAAGTATTTAGTTAAGTTAATTAATTATTTACTTTATTTTAAATTATTAAAAATTTACAAAAAAGAATTGAACTTTCATTCCTATTTTAGCATCTAGAGTTTAAATAATAATATTTTGATAAGTAGGACTTTGTTATCTAATTTCTTTTGTTTTGTAAAGTTGCATATTGTATTTATCCTTGTAGGTTCGATATTTGGGGCTTAACAAAAAAGTCTTATATTACTTGATAACGATATGTATACTTACGTAGTATCCCATATTTAAATATTATAAATTTATTCTTATTTGCTTCATGGTAAATAATTTACTTAGCTTTTGCTTTGGATCAAGTTTTTTGCTTTGTTGTAAAGAAAGAGTTATTATTAAAGAAATTAAGCACTTAATCACATACATCGCAATTAACATATATATATATATACATATATATATATATATATATATATATATATATATATATATATATATATATATATATATATATATATATAATCTCTATGTATAAGCTATGTATTCTCCATTTCT
>NEWO01000332.1:208921-230934 GCA_003013225.1 Phalaenopsis aphrodite | reverse complement strand
GCAGACATAAGTCCCATCTCTTAATAGTCATAGGATATAGTTTCATTACTTCGACCTTAGGGCTACTCAATCTTATAGGATTACTATACTCTTTATTTGTTGAGCCTCTTAGAGCTCTGTCTTCCTTTCCGACTTTGTTGATGTCTTCTTGAAGACCCCCACTTCTGATAGGAAAGCTGCTCATTTGAGATATAGTTATTCACCCTCTGTCTGTGAGCTTTAAAGCATATGGATGGTCCTCTCAAGTCAACTTAGTTATCTCTTCGAGCCTTGCTTATCGACGAGTCATCGTCTGCCTTTGGATTTGAGGGACTCACCCCCCTTCATGTAGCTCTGTATAGGCTCCCGAGACGGTGAGAAGCTCCTGGTTAAAATAATCATCTTTGATCGTTTCATCTTTATGATATTGGTAATACAAACAAAACTCATTTTTTAGAGTATTCTTGGGTATCTCCCAATATGTAATTAATTAAAGTGATACGTTCTTCTAGGAGACTCGTGACCCTAAAACAAAAATGTTCTTTTTTTGGTTATTTGGTTACGGGTGGTTTATGTAGGGATTCTCTTCGTGGATGTTGTGTTTCTAGATACTTGAATATGATCCTACTAGGACATATATTCTTAAATCATCACATGAGGATTTCCATATATAAGCCTTCCTTCAATTTCTTCTTTTTTTGTTTGTCAATCTCTTATCGTATTTCTTTTCTATTCGATTCTTCTCTACTTATTATTTATAATGTTCCGAGAGGGAGATTTATTTAAAAAAGGAAATCATACGATAACATATAAACAAACAAGCTGATGACTCTGAGGTTAAAAAGACCAAAAAATAAAAAATAAACTAACAACTCAGTTGAAGAAACACCTCTCTCTCCAATGCTAAGAGTTTTGCTTTTGTTATGGGGTTATAGCCTCTATCTCTACATTTGGAGTTCTCGCTCGTATTATTGTGACCCGGTTCCTTTCTCTTGAGTCACTTGTTCTACTTTTTGTGAGACCTTGGTTTTCAGTCTATATGATCATTGCTACAGTTAGCAACTTGACGTATGTTGTCCCACTTTCTCACCCTTAACATTTGGGTTGCTGCATAGTCACATGCATAGATGCTTTCAAATTATCTTTTTGTTATTGATTTTTTCATGACCTTTTTTTGTTTATTTTTGGCAGACATGGCGAGCGAGATAGTTATTATGATCACTACTACCGGGGGAAACTCTGTCTCCTTCTCCCCCAGTGTCTTCTATGCTCTCGAAGGTATTATAACCTTTGGTTCCTTTGAGCACCTTGTCAAGATTATCTTAGGTAGTCATACGCCTTTTGAGGCTTCTGCTCTGCGTCCCCCCTATGAAGAGGAGTCGTACCCACATAGTCACTCTTGTTGCAGTGGCTCACATTGAGCCCGCCTCTTCTATGAAGAAGAGGTCGACGTTCGATGACGATGTGACTCGACGTCCAATGGCGATGTGACACAACACTCGTCAATCTTCTCTAGGTGGCTAACAATAGTGAAGGGGGGACTGCGATGGCTGGGTTCTGAAATGACAATAAGGAAACAAAAGTATGGTAAGATAAATTTCTCAGTGGGGTCGAGTACAGTCGAAACACCACTCAGACCCTTGAAGACGATTACCACCATGAACGAGGGACAACCAGAGCACTACTTTAACGTTGTATACAACCTTCAAAGGAAAAATACAAAGGGACCTGAATTCAGATATTAAAATTAAGACCCCTAATTCCATACACATCAACTCCTGTTTTTAAAGAGGATTGACCTAATTAGGAAACACTAGAATATTAAAGTGAATAAAATCAAATTTATAATTTTAGGAAAGACTTTTTATTGTAAGGAAGAAGAATAAAATCAGATTTCAGATTTGAGGAAAAATTTAAAATTAAGAAGTAAAATAAAAATCAAATTTCAGTTTTAGGAAATGTTTTAAAATAGAAAAGTGCAATGAAGAAAAAAAAGAAAAGATGGAAATGAAGGAAAAAGAAAGGCAATAAAGAAAGGATTGACCGATCATCTCTCGAGCCCCGCATCACGAAGGTTTTTCATGAAAAAATTGAGTTGTCACCTCTTAGTTGATTTTCTTTAATTACATTAGTATATATTGAGTTTTCATTCAATGCTAAGATGATAAATAATCACTCTACCACTATAAAAATCAAATAACCTAAAGATATTTCAAATAATATAATAATATTTATATTTTGCATTTAACTTGAGCTCCATATTTTTTCACCAAACCAAACCAAACACCCCTTTTACTTGCACCTTGGGGTGTAGACAAGCAGAACACTTTATATTTCGAGCTCAAAAAGTGTGTTCGTGTTCGGTTCGTTTGCTTAGCGAGCCGAACACGAGCCGACCACAAAAAAGTGTGTTCGTGTTAAGAATTGGAGCATGATTTCAAAATTATTGTTTATATTAAAACATCATTTGAATCTAATTTAATATTTTTTATTCTATTTTTTGAATTAATACTTTTAATTGATTATAAATATTTGTAGCCTTGAGTCAAGTAAATTTTTTAAAAATACTACTCATCAAAGATAATATATATATATAATTGATTAATAGTATTTCGAGTCAAAATGAGCCGAACACGAACAAACAAATCTTTGCTTGTATTGTTCATATTCGACTCATTAACTTAACGAACGAATCAAACACAAACTTCTTAACGAGCATCACTTGAAGTGGCTAACCCCGGCACTCGACCATACATCCGACGACTCTCTGTCCGATCCCGATCGAGGTTATCCTCTCAATTCTCTATACCCCATTACTGAGCACCGTGAAGGGTGAAAACGTCTGGGGGCGCAAGAAACGCTGGTTCCCCTTGCCCCAACCCATGTCCGCTGCCGTCAGATCGCGAGCTCTTGGCTGGGTTGCTGCAGCAGAGTCGGCCTCTGCCTCCATCCAATCTCTATACCTCTCCTCTCACAGCGTCCACGCCGGCCGGATCTCCGACCTCTACGCCCTCCACCGACGGAGATTGGACGACCTGTGTCCTCGATTCCCAGGTCACTTCCTCCCCACCAAGCTTCTCTCACTACAGGGCGAACTAGTCGATCGAGGTACTCTTAGCTCGGTCGCTGCGTCCGCCGCTGTATCGAGGTCATCTGGCGAGCCACCCGAGATATGGCAGCAGCCTCAGGACTCCGGGATTGCTGTTCAGACTTCAGGTTTGCCGAGTCGGATCAACGTGATTAAGGTAGGAAGCGGACGCGGACGGGAAGGGGGAGGGGGAGGGGGAGGGGGAGCTGGAGGCACTGCAACGGAAGATTACTGGGGAGGTTCTAATCTAGGGAATGAATTTCCGACCCCTAAGGAGATTTGCAAGGGTCTAGATAAGTTTGTGATCGGCCAAGAGCGCGCTAAGAAGGTAAAAGTTTGAACCTTATGATATTTTTGCTTCAAGTGGAGCTACTTTACGTATTGACTGCTTTAATTAGTTCAGGTTTTGTTTTACTCGTTGTATTTTCTGTTATTGTATACTCTTTGACAATAAGGGGCTGTCCGGTAACTGATGAGATTTAAGCTATTAGGATTTAATAACTCTTATAAATTCGGATTTGCTAAATCCTAAAAAATGTCTGGCAATGAATTTATTAAATCCTGTAAATCCTGTGATAGTGTATGGTAAGTTCTACCAGGATTTACAGCAGTTGGAGTGAAAAAAAAAAAAAGACGTAGAGTGAAAAAAAAAGACCCCTAACTTAAATCCTTTGTCTGCGAACTTAAATCAGCCGATTCACAGAATATAGTAAATCCTACATTTACATTCAAAATCGGTGAAATCCTGATTTAACAAATTTGCAGCTTTATTTTGTCCAAAATGACGGTCTGGCAAGATTTACCTTACATCCTACTTAAATAAATCTCTAAATCCATTACCAGACAACCCCCAAGTTAGGTTAATTCCTTTGGAAGTTATCTTGCAACATTTTCTCGTGGTTCTCTCTTGATGTTCAGAGGATAATCAATGGGGAAGTTCATGTTTAAATTCCTTCAATTAGTTATTCTGAAAGAGCAGCAATAGCTGGAATGAGCTTTTTACATAAATTTATCAATTACCATTTCTTATCAACAAATTTCCTAAGCCTATTTCCACTCAAAATATTGATGATGACTGAGGATTTTGAGCGCTAGTGCTGGCTGATAAATGTTGGTATGAATGATTTACAGTAAAGTATGGTTGTATTATCATTTTCATGTGTTATTGATAATCTTACAAGCTATGTACATGTTTTAATTCTGCAATTGTGTGTTCACTTTGGTATTTTCATGTCATAAAACTTTAGAAAAATGTAACCTGGACTTTTCTTTGTGCCATTCAATTTCATATCATGTTTTTTAAACTTGTATGAGAGGATCTTATTTGTAATAAAGTTATTACCATTCTTCGAAAATAAAGTAGTTTGCTGAATTAGATAATGTTTTATACTCGGTTTATTTGGGAGAATTGCAACTGATCATAAAATTAACCTTGCAAGAAAAATAGAGTTCTTCAAAGTTGCTTGGGTATTATTGAAAATTTTCCATAGAGAAGCTAGATGATAACATTTTTACATCCACCACATTTTAGTATATTTGATTGTGAAAAGCTTCTCATTACAAAATTTTTTGAAAAGCATATAAGAAGCCAAACAGAGGCGTGTCAACGACTTGTAAAGTTAAAAAAAACCCATGCTAAATACACCGAAGTTGATTGTAGTAGACTTGGGAATTCTTATATGGATGTGTGGTAAAAGTAAGAAGGATAGATTGTTGATTGATTATATTAGAAAGATTGTGGGAGTATTGCTCATTAAAAATATGACAATGAATGATATAGTTTAGTCATGTGCTATGGAGGTCAAAAGATGTCTTCATGAGGCAAGCAGGTAGATTTAATGTGAATGAATTTGGAAATAATGTGGTGTAGCAGAGCAATACGGCTAGACATTGTGTTAAAAGATTTGTAAAATAAAATTACATCTCGTTCAACACTCTATAGGAGTGAATATAGATGGAGGTTTTATAAAGCTGACCTTATAGAATTGGGATAATATGTTGACGATCTTCATTAAGTTTCATTTGTCTTCTTAAAGTTCTAGTGATCAGATCTCCAATCTCAACATTGAGCCAGCTTTAAATATCTACAGTAGCTCTCATAGAATATAAGTATTGTGCTTGAATTATTTTGTTGTGCAAATTTAGTTTGTTCCATAATGGTCTGTCCTGGAAATTTGAATGCTTTTATTATTGTATTACAAAGATTTACTTACAAGTAGGTTGGACTCAACATCTATTGATTAATTTACATTCACTAGCTACCTTTCCATTCACCATTTTGTTTTTTGGTCTATAGTGTCTAATTTTATTCCACCATACAATGCATGGATTCTAATTAGATTTTCATGATCATACTATTAGATAATTTGCTTGTTTGTCAGTTTACACTGTTATTATTTTATTTTTGAGTTGTTTGAGGATTAGTTAATGCTTTAGAATAAGAGAATACAAAAGATTTGAGGAAACTATTTCCAGGTAAGGTTTGTTAAAAATGGAAATGATGAGAAGATTGATGATCATTGTGCCTGGCAGTAGCTTTCTTAATGATTATTTAGTATCCATTCTCTTCATAGATGCCTTGTTTTTTTAAACCACTGTATGAGAAATACCATAAGCTTTAACATAGAAATAAAGTATGGGATTAACAAATGATATCTTAGTGACTAGGCAATAGAAGATGGGTTATGTCAATAAGTAATACATCCCATCAAACATTATTTTTATAACTCTCTATTTATAGTTAATTAAGCATTCAAACATTACAAGAAGAAGGATATGGTTGATCCAATTAACATGGAAAAGATTTGGGAGTGGTCTGGCTTTTATTTTGGTTGCTGTCAAAGTTGATTGGCGTAGGGTTGCACCGGTAGGCTGAAGATGAATTGCTGTAGTGGTGGCGGGCTTGTCAGAGTGGGAGATGGGATGTCGATGGAGAGTTTGTGGAGGTGATATTACCAAAGAAGATGAAGTTGATGGTTACGAAATGGATCTAACTTAAATTTGTTCTTCTCACAATTTCCCCATTCTCCTTTATACACTGTTGGTTTCGTAGGATGCCTTCGTGCAAGAGCCCCCATCTTATTCATATGATACCCTCACATATTCATATGCTGCATATCTTATTGTTTTTTTCTCCCATGAGCTCTTGGCATGGCTTCCTTGTCTTATTGCTGTCAAGGGTTTTAGATAATTTGGGTAGGGTTGAATACGGAGAAGATGAGAGGAAGGGCGCGAGTGATTGCAAGAGAGTGAGCTAGTTGAAGTGCAAGTAAAGAGAGCACCTGAGAGGAACGGGCCAAGGTTTATTTAGCTTCTAGGTTTTTATTTTATTGTATTTATATATTTTTTTAATGAGCTGGACATCCAACTCTGTAAAGGGTGTGGTGCATAACTAGTTACGAGAATTGGGGTGTATGGGCTTTGCTGCTATTATGGCACTGGGGTGGGCTTTCCTTTTTCTTTTTCTTTTTCTTAAATAACAATAGGTCAACGATAGATTTAGTTGCCTTGCTGATCAAGCACTATAAATTTTCATTTGTAGGTAATGACATTTACAGCAATTCATTGCATGCATCGTGCTTTTCCGGTTATATTTTTCTTTATGATTTGCTTATATACTTTACTGTTTGTGAATAAAAAGCATTTGCTGTACCACTCCAGGTACTCTCTGTAGCAGTCTACAATCATTACAAGAGGATCTATTATGATAATCTGTCAGACTGGTTGGATTTACTTCTTATCCTCTCAGTAATTTTTTCTATATTCATTTGCCTAGAACATTTGCCAGAGGTGATGCCATTGCCCTCATTTATTTAATGAAACTGGTTATTAGGTCTGCAGGCGATTCAAATACTGATGGATCTATGATTAATGATAATGATACGGTGGAACTTGAAAAAAGCAACATTCTTTTAATTGGTCCCACTGGCTCAGGTATCCACATGGCTTTTTCATCCCTTTTTTTTTCAACTTTATTAAATCTTCTAATGCTTCTATAAGTATTCATTTTTTTCAAGTACTTTTAATCATTAGAAAAGGTCATACTAATCATCAGTCATTAGCAATGTTTTATTTACCTGATTTCTTTCAACTTAATCCAAAATTTACGGAGTTTACATTCATGGGGCGCAACTTTTCAATTCTCTTTTTTTTTTGTCAGATGAAATATTTTTCAATGAATATTCTGAAGAACTGATACCTTGAGAGCTTAGATTAGGCAGTCTTGTTTAATAATGGGGTGTATCTTTTAAATGACAGACTTTCTGAACATATGACTGTTCATAATATTATTGTGCTTTTATTTTGACTTCTATAATCTTATTTAAATGGATAAATAAATGAAACGATCGGAGTTTCACATATCAATCAACAAGTTTAGGCTTTGGTTGTATGTGTTTGCTGTGTACCATGATTAGCTACTGCCCTGCATGTGAAAAAGCAGAAGAAAACCACTAATTGACGTATGGGAGTCTTAGTGCCTTATCCCTTTTAAGATTTATCAATTGAATTTTTGTCCTCATTTATGTCTCTTTCTGCCATCTCTCGCATGCTGTTCATATTTCAGATGATATCCGTTGGTGTGAAATGGCATTTTTTGGATCTGCATCACTAGCAACATTTTGGTTCTTTCCCCCATTGAAATATTGATTTTGTATCACTATATTAAAAGCTACAAAGTGTGTACAAAACTGTGCCTTTAGGCATTTACAAAAGGAGCCATATCTTCTAAATGAAGAGAAAAGAGAGCATGTTGTTCATTTACACGTTTCAAAGTAAAATCCCCTTGAAGGGCAAAGTGGGCATAACAATGTGCAACTCTATTTCCATCTCCAGCTATGTGTTAAAATATAACTTGTTTGTACTGCAAGAGGAAAGCAAAACCTGGTTTGGCTTGTTGGTGGGCTTGCCAAACTCTTCCATGCATGGATTCTCTAAATAAGTTAATCACATTCACATTGTACCCCTCTATGATGATGCCTTTGCTCTCAATCATCCATGGTTCAATGATGAGTTGAAGGGAATAGCTTGAACTTTTGCTTGCATTGCGATGATTTTCTTGTAGAACCAGAATCCCTAAAGATACAAAATAGATACCAACCCTCATCCTGTATTGCGTTCCTTTTCTAATGGCAACACCTCTTATTTTCTTCTATTTTTTTCTTATTTAATAGAGTTGGTGTGAAGTTTCAGAGGCGAATAAGAACCTCTTAGATAAAGAAATGCATTCCTCTAATATGTAATTATATATTTAAAATTTAATTTTACCTAAAAATAATTTCAGTTGAAATTAAGAGTTTAATTTTTTCTGAGGGATTGGTCAAATAATCATGAAGTATTTTTACACCAGCATTTATTAGATTAATTTGCAACTATTATTTTTGTGACTTTCATAACTTCCCTTGTGGCAATTTGCTGAGAGAAGTTTTATAGAATTGCAACATTATTGAAAGAATCCATGGAATTTGTGTAAAAATAGTCAACTAATTATACATTTTAAATAAGATATGTAAATTTTGAGAAGTTCCTAAATAAAGTTAGGTGCTTTGCTATATAAAATATCTCTTAATACTCTTTTAATAATACTGGTAAATTCCTGTGTACCATAAAACTGTAGACCTCAACATGCTTTTCATGAGCTTACCAGATATGGACACACTTCTCATACACCTAACATGTGCCAAGTTGAAAATCATGTTTTTAGTACATGTGCAATAAGCAGTAGAAAATAGGCTCTTTAAACGAAAATATACGATTAATGTCAGAGGTTAAGAAACGAAAATGGGACCAAAGGTTTAATGGATAGAAATTATTTAGAACGTTTTGTGAAGATTAAGTTTAACACCTCATACAACACCGCAAAAGATCATTGAGAAATAAATCTTTGTAATATCGACCTTAATGATTGAGATTTGTCTAATGAAGATGATAATTTTTTAAAAATTAAAGCTAGAAACAATCTAGGTACCCCGATCAAGAGACATCTTGAGATGGCTAGGATTTGTGACATTGATGAGTGCTTTTCTTGTGAGCCAATTTTGGAAATTTTGCTTTCTCAATGATATTGAAAGTTATATTGAAGAGAATGCTGGTTTTAGTAGTGATGATTGTAACGGGAAAACTTCTTATTATTCAATTGAAAGAATATGTTACATATTTATATATACTCCTATGTCTATATATTAGGAATATTTCTAATTTAGAATAAATCTTATAATTAGATCTCATCTAATTAGAGTATATAATATCAATCCTCCAAATATACATGATTCCTAATATATACCCATTAAATTTAATATTTTCTATAACACTCCCCTTCAAGCCAACGCATGTATATTTATCATGCCCAACTTGTTACAAATATAAGTGACTCTGGCTCTTTTAAGGGCCTTTGTGAAGATTTCACCTAATTGTTCCTCAATTTTTTACATGAGATGTAAAAATCAAAATTTTTTTAATCTTTTCATGAACAAAATGATAATTTATCTCATGTCCTTAGTTCATTTATTAAAAAACAAAGTTTGAAGCAATATGAATTGCAGCTTGGTTATCACACCACAACTTTGCTAGAACTATTTTCTTAAAAGCCATTTCGGTTAGGAATTGACAATTCCTTCGAAATTTGTGCCATTGTTCTATACAAATTTTGCACTGGACCGTGACATTACATTTTGTTTCTTACTTTTCCATGAAATCAAATTATTACCCAACAAAAACATAATATTCAGTAATGGATATTCGATCAATCTTAAAACCTACCCAATTTGCATTTGAGAAACATTCAATATTTTTATGCTTATGATTCTAATATAGAATCTCTTTTCCAAAAGCTCTTTTGAGGAAACATAGTATCTGTTCCAGAGTTGACCAATGTTGAATTGTGGGGGAAGATATGAACTAAGTTATAGTGCTAACTGAATACACAATGTCAGAGCAAGTCACTGTGAGTTTTTTTAAAATTCCCACCAAGTTCCTATTATCATTCATGATCATTAAATACACTCCATCCTTGGTAAGTTGTTGATTGGAAGCATCGAAGCACTATATGGTTTAACCCCTAATTTTCTAGTTTCTGCTAACAAATTCAACACATACGTCGAGATCGAAATATACCCTTCTTGCTCCTTGATACCTCAATCCTCAAGAAGTACTTCAATATACTCAGATCTTTAGTGTTGAATAGTTTGTGGAGAGATAATTTTCATGATAAAATTTGCTGCACATCACTTTCAATAATAATAATGTTATCAATATACATCACTAATTGAATGATCTCAGAAGCAGATTGTGTGTAGAATACAGTGTGATCACTTTTGCTTTTCTGCATCTCAAACTCTTCCACTGCATGACAATCTTACGAACCATGCTCCCCCCTTGGGTTTTGCTTCAATCTATATAGTGACTTCCAAAGACAACATACTTTACCGGACTCCCCATTAGCAACAAACCTAGAAGGTGCTTCATGTATAACCCTTCTAAAAGATCACCATGCTGAAATATATTATTCACATTAAGCTGGTGTAGAGACCAATTATTCGTTGTAGCTAAGCATAGGAAGAGGCGAGTCGAAGTCAACTTAGCTATCGAAGAGAATGTGTCTAAGTAGTCAATCCCATAAATCTGAGTGTAGCCCCTAACAAACAACCAAACTTTGTGATGAGCTACAGGTCTATCAGAATGAAACTTAAATGCAAAGATTCATTTACATCCAACAACTTTTTTGCCAGAGGGTAATCCAATTAGTTCTCATGTTTTTTTTTCAATTAAGGAATTTATCTTGTCAAGCTTCGCTGCCTGCACCCATAATGGTATAGGGCTTGTTGAATAGATCTCAAGGCCTCAACAGAGTCAAGGGAAGTAATATATAATATGCTGAATATTTTTTATGTCGTCTATTGAAGATTAATTTTTATCATTGTGTTAAACAACCCTAAAACTAAATAGTGTTGTACATTTTCCTTTGACCTTTCACTTTTGACGTTTCACCTTTCGCCGACACAATTCAAGTAGCTTTAGTCATTGGTCATGAACCTGTTTCATGTTTATCTTATTAGAGCGTTTAATGTTAGATAGGATTAGTTTTGTTTTGATCAATTATTTTGAATTTTGAAGGGTTTAGGTATGTTTCTAAGGGATTTCACGTGCTTTCATAAGAATAACAATAAACGAAACGATTTCCAAGGTCAATAAATGTATTTTAATTTTTTGAGAGAGGAAAGGAGGTGTGATAGTAATCACATGATGGTTTGGAAATCAAATGATGATGCAATGATCAATCGTCCATAGTAGATATATTTGTAGCCCAAGGGGATTGATCCAGTGCAAGTTCCTTTAGTCTGTTGTAATGAATCTATTTTTGTTCATCTTTAGTATCGTGCTGGATGTCAGTTGGGAGTAGTTTGGTATTTACTATTTGTTTAAAGGTCATTTTAATAAGCCTTATTTTTTATAAGCAGTGTTTAGTGCATTGTAAATGCTAGTTAGATTTGAAGATTAATTGAAATCAGAGATTTGGCTGCCCTTATGGGGATTTTTTTTTGTATTCTTTGGTTTCTTCTTTTGTTTCTTCCTCTCTCCAAGGATTTCATTCTTGTATATCCCCAATCTCTTTCTTCTCTCTACCTATCCAATGCTCTTCCTATGTTTGCTTGGTCTTTCTTATTATCCTAATCCGTATCATATCATCCAATATTTTATCGCTATCAAGAAAGGACTTGATTGCATGTAATGATGCAATGATTTACAGAATAGAAAACTTGTAAAAAACTGAAGTTCGAATTGAGAAGAATTCAGAAAAAGAACTAACTTGTTTACGAGGATAATATTCATGCTGATCCATTTGAAATTAGTACTCTGCCCTTGAAAGGTATTTATTCAATTATCATTCGGTACATTTGATATTTGTTTAGACGCCAAAACTTAAACATACAGATGGACCTTATGGCATAGTCAAGGGACTTTAACTGATGATTTTTAGTGAAGCTTCGTAGGTGAGTAGCTATGCAAGAACTTACATCAACTTTTGTATATTTTGTTATGCCTACTTTACAATATTACACAAGATTGAAATGCTAGCTGTTCCTGCAAGATTAACTAGTTCAAAGAACCATGAAAGGTTTGCTGGGAACACTCTTGCTGTTTTCATAACACCATTTGAAATTCTTTTCCTAAAAGCCATGTGGGTAACAATATTTTTTTCTCCGTTTTGGAAATTTGGCGTTGATTTGTGAGGTTACAGTGGCTTAGTGCATTTTTATTCTGTTTATTGTTGTTTCAGATGAACGTTGCTAAGTATCTAGGGCTAAACTTTCTCATAAGGATTCATTCATGTTTATCTATTCTTATGTATTTGTAAACTTTTCTTTCAAGGACAGGGAAAACACTACTAGCGAAAACATTGGCCCGATTTGTGAATGTACCTTTTGTCATTGCTGATGCCACAACCCTCACTCAGGCAAGTTTCTTTGTAGTAGAAGAGTTAGCTTTCATGAATTCTTTACATTTACTTCTTTAAAAGTTTGACATGAAATTGGCCATTGATTAGAATATTATTTCAGTATCATATGATGATATGCTTGTTCTGATTGATAATATGTGTTTTTCTATATGTTATGCTTTTATCTACAGCATTAGTGGGAAGTCAATTATGTTTTAACGCAGAGATGGTCTAAGAAAAATCAAGCAGGTGAACTAATCACATCTATGGAGTCGCTTACTAAATGGGGTGGTCTGAAACAAGTTTTCTGGGCTGGTATATCATATTTGGGTTCTGTCGGATATATGTGCTTATAACAGTTGTGCCAGCCCATCCTAATCCATCCTTGACCGTGAAAAGACCAGAGTATAATACCTGGGCTGGGCAAGTCTATTTAACTAATGGGGTTATGTAAAATAAATAGGCTAGCCTATATTTCAAGAACAATACAATTTCAGACAAAACTATATAATTTCACTTAATTTTGTCAAGGGTAAACCATTAATGAAAAATGCTGTTTGTTACAAGGGCTCTAAGTTCTGATTTTTTTTAGTATATATATACCTGAATCGACTTCTCTTTCTTGAATTCAAATTTATCTTTCATTTTTTTGGGATCTCAAAAAAAGAATTTTATTGAAAAAACTGCTCATACTTAAAAAAGTTAAATCTTTCCCAGACTTTCTAAATTGGTAAATTTTCCAAGACCTTTTTTCGTTTATAAGAAAAATATTTTTTTATCCTTATCTTATATGATATCAGAAATTTTCAAAGTACTTGTCAATTTTAACTTTACTTTTAAAATTTTACTTGTCCATTTTCCAATAGTTAAAAAATTTCAAACCACCCAATAATTAGAATATATTTTTTTCTCTACTAGCCTTTTTTGCTTCTAGAATTCTTTGAACCACCTCAAAGTTAAGAAAATACCATAATATTCCTATAACCAGTTATTAGGTTTTTCATCACCTTTTTAACTTTTGTCAGTTTTGAAATGAAGAACTTAGGATTGAAATGAACTGTGCTCTTGTGCTATGGGATTGTAAATACCAATATCATGCAATTAAGAGAGTGCTTTTGAAAGAAATAAAAAAGTAAGATTTTTCTGAAAAAAATAAATTCTAGACATTTCTTGATCTATAGCTAATATGAAAATTAGATAGGAAATGCTTGTCACTTGCTTTACTATCTTTTATATAATGTCAAAGCAAATGCTGACTTTATTCTGTAGTTTGTGTTTAAGGACAGATAATCCTCCATAGCAAGAAATCTATGTTTTTTTTTTTAATCCACTTGTGATGACGGTACCAAAGACCTGGGGGAAGGATCTGCAGTGGTTTTGAGAGAGCTCAAGAATCAGAAAGCAATGACAAAAGAGATCGAGGAATGATCGTGGCTATTGATGAGAAGGATTTTGAGGGTTTATGTGACGTGTAGGTGATAATGAGAGAGAAGAGAAGCTGAAACTTCAATTTGATTGACTCATGTGTAATTGGCTAGAGAGGCTGGCTCATTTAGGCTAGTTCAATCAAACATGCTTTTAGGTTCATTCCATAAAATATTTGTAACCATTTAAATTTGCTTATTTAAGCTTATAATAGGCCAGCTTAGCAGGTTCGTTGGCAGCTCGATCCAGTTGACTCCTCATATGGGCTTAATCAACCACATATGAAGTTCCGTAGGTTTTCATTAGGGTTTTTGGTCAAATCTAACCTTTACCAACCTTTCAGATCACAGTTAACTTGACTGAATCCCTTTTTAAACTGTTAGTACACTCTAAGAGGTTGTGGCAAGTGATTCCTGAACACTGGTCATTCGTATTGGATTTTACAATTTTTTCCTTTGAATCAATATGGTTCAGAGAATCATACATAATTAGTGAAGACAATCTAAGGGTCCGTTTGGAACAGCTTATTTGATGCGGTGACATTTTGAAAACGCACCTGGACTGTTTGGGTAAACCGCGTTTCAAAACGCTGAAAACTGTGTTTTCACACCACATCTATCTAGGTGTGATGACAACTTTCTGACAACGGTATGACATTTAAAAAAAAATTTTAATAGCCACCGCTCCTAGCTTATCAACAGATTATTTTTAATCAGCTTATCAGCAGATTATTCAATAAGCTGCAGCTACCCCAAACAGAACCTAAAACTTTATTAGAACATAAACCGTGTAGCTTTGAGGTTTAATACTAATAAACTAGATGAAATCATTTGATTAACTGTTTTAGATGTCATCTGATTTTTGTGTATGTTGGCCCAAGCTGTATGTTTTGTCAAGTAGCATGTTAGGAAAAAACCTGTAGTTTGGTCTGCTCATCTCTTTGAAGTCGAATAATCAGAATCACACTGATTTGAACCTTAAAAGTTACATGAAGGTGACCGGTGGATTTCTTTCAATTTGATTGTATTTGTTTGTTGTGTAACTTAATACATATTTATTCATTACTGACATGATGTAGTATATCTTTATCTGTGCTGTTATGATGTTCTTTGAAAACTTGAGAATTTTAGCCTTCCTAAATGCTCAATTTCCTCCATGAATTTTTTCTTTTAATTTGGTGGAATGTATTTGATTTTGTAGGCAGGATATGTTGGTGAAGATGTGGAGTCCATACTTTACAAACTTTTGATGGTATTTACTGATTTCAGTCATTATTTTTCTCGTCATACTTTCTTATAGCTGCATATTTGATGAGAAAAATGTGAATTTTTATTACTTGAATGTGCAAAGTCAGTAGTAACTCATTTCTATGTTTATCCAATTGATGTGTCGTTCTGCCTCTATTCTACTCAAACTACAATGTCATAGCATTAAGCTCTTGGATTGTAGTTGAATTTAATTACGTCATCAACTATGTATCCATGCAAATTAGCAGCAATCTTAATAAATGAAGAAATCTAATTTATTTATCATTTTAGTATGAAATCGGTAGTGAACATCTAACAAGAAATGGTGCATTTTAGCTTTTGTAAAGTGCTCATTGAAATGAGATTTCTATATCCTACTTATTAAGTTCTTGGACTTATCATGAATTTAATTTCTAAATCCCAGTTTACTGTATTTTCAAACGGTGTACTTGGAAGTTAGTTTTTAGTGGGAACAACACAGTTAGATAATTTAATATAGCATTTTCAAGGAATTAAGCGCTATGCAATTCACAAGAATTTTCTTTTTTTTTTAATGGCCAAAGTGCAAAGTGAAGCGGTGTTTTTACCAACTTAAAGGTTCATGAGTTTTTTGTCATATATACGGAAAATATGCATACAATAGTTTTTTAATTACTCAAACTTAAATTACATGAAGTAATTTATCTACAAGTATCTTCTCCACGCAATGTTGTTCCATAGGCTTTTTAACCTTTAATTTAAGTTTTTTGAGGACCGAATAGCTTTTGTCATCTTCAGGAGCGAGGGTTATAAAAAACGCTCTATTAGGAGAGAATGGCTGAGGCTTAGTTGGAACGTCTATTGACCCTTGAAGCTCATAAAGCATAAGCTATTCTTCCAATCACACACTTTATTCTCTAGTCTGAATTTTCCGAATGACGGTAGCAATGAAAAGCATGAATCCCTCTTTATATGCCTTCAAAGTGAATAAATGACAAAATCGGTTGAAAGATCGATGCATATTCTTGAATCGCGTATACAAAATCATCAATGTTATACTCACAAATGTGTTGGGCATTATCTGAGTTGATACTACTACGCAGTAGTTAAGAGTATCTACAAATCGACACACAAGGGAAATCTTAGCCTAACCCGAATTGATCTTTATAGAAGCAGATTTCATTGTCATCTATCAAGTTTAGGAATTCATCTTCCCCTGCTAGGCGAAGCTTGGCAGCATCTCCAAAGTCATAATTTGCTTGCAAAGCATTTATACTGATTCTTCCTAACTTGGACTTTCCTACAAACGAACCATTTGTAATTGCCTGGTTGCTATTGTAAAAGACAGAAGCCATCTTTTGGAAACAAAGTGGAGGTATTAAGAACTAAGGTTTCAAAACCCTAATTAGTATTAGGGAAGTGGAAGGAAGAGTAACGAAGAATATCAACAAACTTAGTTATATTAACGAATAGTGCATAAGAGTTTTTAAAAGACTATTTTTTGAGTAAAATCTTTCTGAATCAATAGTGATTTCATTAAATAATTAGTACAGTACAAACTATCACAAACGATTCACTCATAATACAAAACATAATTTTCAACTCACTACATCAAGACAAAAAAGCCAAGGACAATGATTATGGGCATCTTCAACTGTAATTTTCATTTTCAAAGAAGTCGTAAGACAAATTTTACCTCTGGACTTGAATTTGTTTGACTGAATTTATTTGAAGCATTTTTGGAAAAAAATAGGTCGGGACACCATGTCAGCTACTTGTTTATTAATTTCTTCAAAGAAAGCTTTTATTCCGCCAAACTCATTCTTCAACTCACCAACTAATTTCTTAGTTCAGCCAGTTGATTTAATAGTTCAACTGTTTTTGCTTCATTTTCCGATTTGAATTTGACCATCTCTTTGGTGAGATATCTAGTTCATGTTCATCATCTTGACGTCAACATTGGCTCAATGATTAATTGCAATCTCGGTAGATAATTCATGAGCGACCTCTTCAAGTAAAGACATAGGAGTTTGATGTACTTCACACATTTAAGCAACAGTGAGAAGTTATTGCACTTTTCCAAGTAACTGATTAGGATATTCCCTTCGAAAGGGGCATATGCAAGTAACACAACACCATATTCCGCTAGCACATGTAAGACCATTGAGCAAAAAAGCTCATCTTTACCGTCAACAGTCGAGTTTATAGTTTGAGCTTCAAGAGTTTTCATAGTTGCAAGTTCAATAGGAAGTTGGGTGACTTCCTCGGGAATTATTTTTTTTTCATGCTCCATACTTATTGGAACTGATTGGACAACATTCTAACTAATTTTCTCAGCAATATTTTTTTCATAAGCAATTTTAGATGGAGCATGGTGATTAATAGATCACCCCTCACCCATAAGCTCACTCAAAGTAAATTGCACTTTATTGTTAGGGTGTTCATTCCCTTAAATTGATCTATCATATGTCTAGAGGGTCTAGTCACTACATCACAATTGTTCTCAAAATTGAGTTGTCTCCACAACAAGATAAAGTTCAACTTCGGCTGGTGCTTTCACAATGACTAGAGTTTTAGCGGTGTAGAAGGGTCTTGAAGTAGGAGGACAAGAAGTCCATTCTTAGGATCGTTTTCTTGTTCTTTCTCTATGTTCACATTTTGTTATTCTTTGAGCTTTTTTTTCTTTCGCTTACAAATAAGGAAGCACCAAGTTTTTCTTTTGGAATTTCGATTTTTTGGCTATTTAGAAGAAAAAACGCTTTTGTGCTTTATTTATAAATGATAGTAAGGGATACAAAATACGATATACTTTTAAGTATTTATTCTTGTATTGATAATATTTTTGGTCTCATTTTATTTTTGTAATTTTCTGTCATATCATTAAACGAACTAAGGAACTATATATGTATAGCTGAATATGTGACCACAAATTGAGATTTGAATAGAATATTTCAAGTATATTAGAACAAAGCTCATCAATGCAACTTGGCAAATTAGCGCAGACGACCTACTCGGCCAATTAGTTCAACAAACTAGTTTGCTGGGCTAACTCAACGAGTCAAGTTGAATTCATCAACTCTTCTGATAGTCGAATGACATTATGCAACCTATGCTAAACATTTAACTATGACATTGTAATCATTTTAACTATGCATTGCAACCTATGCTAAACATTTAACTATGTCAAATACCACCATTTTAACATTAAAAAGTGAAATACACCTTTTCATGCATAGGCAAGGTGGTATGTATGTAAAAATTAAAGTTTAGGTGATATGTAAATACATAAGAATTGAGTGGTTTGTATTTTTCTTTTTTTATTGTAGCCATTTATGTAAAAGACCTTGAGTTTAGCCCAAGCCTATATATAGGGAGACCACCAGAGGGGTAGGGAGACTCTTTTTATGGAATTTCTGGAGTTAAGTCCCTACAAACACTCCCTACAATCTCTTTGTTCCTACTTTTTTTTTCTTTTACAAGCCCTTACCTCTTGGAGAATTAATTTTTATTGGAGGAGATTTAAATAGACATGTTATGGTGGCTACGGTTTTGGAGTGATTAATGAAGATGTTAGAGTCATATTAGATTTTGTTTTAGCGTATGATTTTGTTATTGCTAATAATTTATTAAAAAAAAAGATAGAGTATATTATTCTTCATAAGAATGGATCTAATAAAACACAAATTGATTATTTTCTTATGAGAAAAAGAGATCGTCAAGAATGTAAAGATTGTATGATCATTCCAAGTGTGAATTTAAATACTCAACACCGATTGTTAGTTTTGGATTTTAAGATGAAGAGTTGTAAAATAAAGAATACTATGAATTATTATCATAAAATAGATGGGGGCACATAAAAGAGAAATAAAATTATTTTTATGAGTAAACTTCAAGATTTTGAGATTTGTGATGTTCATGAAGAAATAAATTTTGTGGGATAAATTAACAAATTCTATTAAACAAGCGGTAAAAGATGTACTTAGATAATTAAAAGGAGAAATTTTTATGAATAAAAATAGCTGTTGGTGGAATAAAATTGTGCAAAAAAAGATAACATATAAGAAGTTATGTTGTAAAAATTAGTTTAAATTTAAAAACTTAGAGAACTGAAAAAAAATATAAAAAAACTCATAAGGAGTCTAAGAGAACAATCTGTGAAACTTAAATTTTTGTTTTTACTCATCTTTATAATATATTAGATACTAAAAATGATGAAAAATATATGTATAAACTAGCCAAACAAAGAGAAAAGAAAATTAATGATTTAAATCAAGTAAAGTATATTAAAGCTGAAAATCTAAAGGTGTTTTTCTTAGAAAATAATATTCAATATTGGTGAGTGAACAATTTTGATAGTTTTTTCAATGAAGTTTTTGAAAATACGACCGACTTTAGTGTTCTTAATATCGCTAATAATAATAAAATATTTCATTTTTATCGTTGCATTAGTAAAAAAAGTAGTTGAAAAGACTTTAAAGAAAATTAAGGGTGGAAAGTTTTTAGGACCTGACGATATCCCAATTGAAGTGTGGAAATATTTAGGAGATTTGAGAGTGTCTTGGCTTATTAAACTCTTTAATATTATTTTAAAAACTAAAACAATGCTTGAGGAATAGAGGGCATCCCCATTTTTAGGAATAAAGGGGATGCACAATAGTGTGCAAATTGTAGAGGAATTAAGTTGATGTGTCATACTTTAAAATTATGGGAGAGGGTAATTGAACATAGGTGAAGACGTATTATCAGTTTGGATTTAAGCCGGACAGGTATACTATGAAAGCTATGCATTTTTTGAGAGGTTCGATGGAGAATTACATATAAAATGAGGAGGATCTGCATATGATTTTTATTGATTTAGAAAAAGCTTACGATAAAGCTCCAAGAGATAGCCTTTGGAGAGTTCTAGAGAAGAAAGGTGTTGATATGACTTATATTCAAGTCATTAAAGATATTGTATGCTATAGTTGTTACTTGTGTTCAAACAGAAGGTGGATTGACCAAATATTTTCCTATTTTAGTTGGATTACATCAGGGACCGACTTTAAGCCCATATCTATTTTGCTTTATTTATGGATGCTCTTACTGGACATTTACAGGAGGATGTACCTTGGTGTATGTTTTTTGCTGATGATGTTCTTGTGGAGAAGACTAGACAAAGAGTTCAGAAAAAAAACTTGAATTATGGAGGTCTACATTGGAGTCTGAAGGCTTTTGTTTGAGTACAACAAAAATCAAATACATGGAATATAATTTTATTAGTAGTAGCTCTAGTGACAAAATTGTAACTGTGGGTGATCAAATTATTAAAAGGTATGAAAGCTTTAGATATCTCGAGTCTATTGTTCAAATAAATGGTGATATAGATGGGGGTGTTTTTAGTAGAATTCAAGTTTGGTTGGTTGAAGTGGACAAATGCTCGGGCCTACTGTGTGATAGAAAAGTACCGTTTCAATTGAAAGGAAAATTTTATAAGATGGTGGTGAGACTTGCAATGCTCTGTAGCGTTGAATGGTTGCCTTTAAAAGAGAAGCATAAATTTAAGTGTTGCTGAGATGAGAATGCTTAAGTGGATGATTAGCTTTACACTTAAAGACAAAATGCAGAATGAATACATCTGTGACAGGGTTGGTGTATCTCTTGTGGCGGACAATTAGAGGGAGTCGTCTTAGATGATTTTGTTCACATATAACATCGACCATCTGATGATCCAGTTAGGAGGCTAGATGTTTTAGATTCGATTTATGTTAAGAAAGATAGAGGTAGACCTTGAAAGACCTGAGCATATTGTATAAAAAATGATCTTAATTCATTAGAATTAAATGAAAATTTGACATGCAATTGGACGCCATGGAGAAAAGGATTTATGTAGCCGACCGTACATGGTGGGATAAAGGCTTGTTGTTGTTGCTGTTGTACAAGCCCTTACCTAGGTATTGTAAGACCACAGACAATTCAAGATTCAGCAGGTTTCAAGTGAAAGGCATGGAATTTCACTATATGGCTAAGTTTGTGGGTTATTTTGGAATGGAATAGATTGAATGCATATTGAATTGACTGTTACAGGAACACTGATGTGATGAAAATAACCTTAGACTGTATGTTTGTCTAATTTATGAGCACTGACAATTGTTTTCAAGTTAGGTGCTTTGGTTTATTTCAAAGTATCAACTATTAATACTGCACAATAAATAAGATAGAACGCACATTTAAAATTTGAACCTAATTAACAAGTTTGAACTCATTTATCATTCATTCTCATGGGCTACAAAAGTACCACGTTTCCCATAAATATATATATTTGCGATTGCCTAAAAACTTTTGTTTTTCAGGCAGCTGACTTTAATGTGACGGCGGCCCAACAAGGAATTGTTTATATTGATGAAGTTGACAAGATCACTAAGAAGGTTCTATAAATTCAGGATGGATTGTATTATTATACAATTTTGTGATTGAACTTTTCCTAAAATGACATTTTTTTGCATTTTGCACAGGCTGAGAGTCTAAACATTAGCAGAGATGTATCTGGGGAAGGAGTTCAACAGGCATTGTTGAAAATGCTTGAAGGAACAGTAAGCGATAGCGCACACATTTCCAAATAACATTCTTTTTTCTTTGCGCTTAAATTTGTGCTTTTCATATTTTCTGTTTATGTTGTTTTTCCTATTCTTATATGAATTGCTTGTGGAAAAGAAATAAACATTCCCCTCCCACTCCCACCCCGCCACGCCCAACCCCCCCCCCCCCCCCCCTCTTTTTTCTTTGCGCTTAAATTTGTGCTTTTCATATTTTCTGTTTATGTTGTTTTTCCTATTCTTATATGAATTGCTTGTGGAAAAGAAATAAACATTCCCCTCCCACTCCC
>NEWO01000332.1:191810-208840 GCA_003013225.1 Phalaenopsis aphrodite | reverse complement strand
TTAGGTTGTTAATGTACCAGAGAAAGGAGCAAGAAAGCATCCACGTGGTGACAATATCCAGGTGCTCTACATTTAACAAAATTTTAAGGGTTTCTCTGTTGATATATGCTGTAGCTATTAGTTTCTTTTCTGTTGTTATCTTTGGCGTTGCCAAAAATGTTTTTAGAAAAAGGAACTATACTTTTTTATGTTGAACCATAAAACTTATTGAATTAATGCTTATATTGGAAAATGCACCAGTGAAACTTATTGTATAACTTGTTATTTCCTTATTACCCAATCACAGCTTTACCAAAATTGAAAAAACGCTAGTCTTGTTTTCTCAAATGTAACAGGAGCAACGTGGTTGTTCATAAATTGTTTACTTTACCTGTATGTATGCCAACTGTTTTATGTGAACCTAACCTTCAAAATGGTCCTGCTTGGGCCTCAATTTTAGTTGCTAGACGCACATGCTAAACTGCATTAGCTTATCTGAAATGTGGCATTTTACTATATTTTAATCTGAAATGAATTTCAATAAGGCTAATAATGATGATGGTGATATGTCGCTATGTATTGCTTTTCATTAATATAAATAAACTTAAAATTGGGTATGGTTTGATTTGAATACATAATGCTGCATGGAGGCCCAAATCCTGCTCAAAGTTGCTGCTTAATCTGACTGGGCAGGTCCTCATTCCTGCACCATATCTAGTATGAGTTTTCATTATTTAATGCCAGGTTTAGAACTCCATCTGCCTCTACAACTTTAACTTTAGATTTGTCATCCAGTTTATAATATTTTTAAAAAACATTATATAAATTAAAAATAGCTTTAAAATATTATAATTTTGGAGAAATTTTATTTATAATATGATAATAATACAACTACAATTAGACTACTATAAGAATGGAAGCTCTTCTCTTCAGACAACTTTCAACATTCTTCTACATCTTTGAATGATTGATATTTAAAGTATACTTTAATTAATTAAATGTGAAATTGTGAATTGAAAGGTGAAGATGATATACTTTTTCTTTCATTCAAAGATGTGAATTATTGATGTAAAATGTGTGAGGCTATGAGCTCCGTTCCTTGTAAAAAGATTGTATTATAACTAAAAAATTACGTATTTAAAGACATGTTTAGAAAAGAAGTTCTAGAAAGCTTGTTTTATTCATTCCTTTAATTGATATTTATTTAGAAAACTACCTAATAATTAAAAACTATTAATTTTAAATGATTTAAAAATTTAAATTGTTCGTAATTTTCTTATTTGGTGGGAGTGAGGGGAGTAATCAGTGGCCCTCAAATTTATGTTAAGCACATGAATTCATATTTTCTCTTTCTATTTTAAGCACACGAGTCCGTGACATATTTTTTCTTATTTAGCTCATGGATTCATGGTTGTTTTCTTTCCTTATTTAGCAATCTTAATAATTTCAAAACTTCTCTTCAACTGGATGGTTCAGATCTACTATTCAAGTTTGCTTAAGATTTTTTTGGAAGTTTGTTTGCAAAATCTTTTGATAAATGTGTTGCCGAGTAACTTCTTGTTTGAACATGAATTGCAAATTAACTTACTTTCTGGTTTCTCTTTCATGAAATTCCAATCCATCTTCTCATTTTTAGTTTGATGATGTTATACTGGATTGTGATCAGTGTTAATGATAAATTCATTTTCATGATAATGCGAAAAGTTAAGGGTTGTGTTAGGTAGTCGACAATCAATGTAAAATTTGTCGAAAAATCATGACATGAATCATTTTGATCATTGTGTAAATACTAAGGCATCCCCTGGAAGTGACGCACAGTATCGTCTGAATGCAGTGAAAAATGTGCAAAGGTAGCTACACACCTGGGTGTAGTGTCAAATAGTTATGAGTTCCAACATTACGGACGGATGGAGGTAAAAAAGTTAGTCCATGAAATTAGTATTAGGATATGATCTTGGAATCTATGTACTATCATAGGTAAATTAATAGAATTAGTTATATTATGATTCATAGAAAGATAAATATCTTATATATTCAAGAAACTAAGGGTCTGTTTGGGGTAGCTGCAGTTTAGCTGCTCTAAGAAGTTGTTGTGGAGAAGCTATTGCGAGAAAACTGGTTGTCTTTTTGTTTTTTACAATTTGAAAATAATATTGTGGCAACTGTTTTTGGAAAAAATGACAATCCCGTCACTATGTAGTAATGTTGTTTGTAACAAAATATTAAATAATTTTTTATTAAACAAATTATTTCTTAAGTAATGAATTAACATTGATTAATAATTTATTAGTTTTATCAATTAAGAAAACTTATATTTTTATCAAATAATTTAAAACTTAAAAATATGTTTATAAATTAATTATTTAATCATTAAATCATAATGTATAAATTTATTTTATTAATGAAAATATGTGAATTAATCATTAAATGTTAATTACTTATATTAATGAAAATAAAACTTAAATAAAAGATAAATTAAAACTATAAACTCATCTCCACCTTACCCTCTCTCCGTGCCCAAAACCCGGCTTCGCCCAAACCATGGCCTTCGTTAACGAACCCTCGCAAAGCAAGTTGGGATGGCAATGGCAGGATAACGGCTTATATAGACCATCGAAACTCTCATCTCTATCATCCTTCCACTCCGCTCCTAACAGAAACCATTGAGGAAGGTAAGCCTGTTCGCACCATTCTTTTTCTTTGCTCGTCTCTGATTTCTCAAAATAAGGAGCAATGTGGGAGTCGGGGTTGAACAGAGTGGTCGAATGCTGGGATCAAACAAAAGAGGGTTAAGATTCGTAAAAAGCCAAACCTCGAATGCGGGTCACGGGGTTCGATCCATGACCAGCGTTTAATCAAAAAAGTCGGACGCTGCGGCCTAGATGCAATCCTAAATGGCCGCAAATTGCGGCCAACCACCGCGCCGCGGCTTGGACGCCGCCCCAAACACACCCTAAATGGGTCGGAGAAAAGACTAAGGAGATTGATAACTTAAGTTTTAAACTTTTGTATTCAGGTTAAAGCCGCATTAGAAATAGTGTAGGTGTAATTATAGATAAAAGTTTGAAAGATGATGTTGTAAAAATTGATAGATTTGGAGGTTGAATTATAGTTCTTAAGATTATTTTTGAAACTAAGATTTTTATTATTATAAGTGTTTATGCTCCTCAAATAGGTTCAGATATAGGTTCTAAAGATAAATTTTGGAATAACCTACATACTTAATGCAAATGATATCTCTTGAAGAAAGATTTTTTTTTTTCGAGGAAATTTAATTGGACATGGCAATAGAGTGGTAGAAGATTTTATAAATATTCATGGTGGCTACGGTTTTAGAGTGATTAATGAAGAAGGTAAATTCATATTAGATTTTGCTTTAGTGTATGATTTTGTTATTGCTAATGCTTTATTCAAGAAAAGAGATGAGCATATTATTACTTGTAAGAATGGATCTAATAACACATTGATTGTTTTGTTATGAAAAGAAGAGATCATTGAGAATGTAAAGACTGTAAGACAATTCCAAGTGAGCATTTTAGTACTCAACATCGATTTTTAATTCTAGATTTTAAAGATGAAGAATTGTAAAATAAAAATTATTAAAAATCATTGTCGTAGAATTAGATGAGGGCGCCTAAAAGATAAATAAAATTATTTTTATGAGTAAACTTCAAGATTTCAAGATTTGGGATGTTCACGAAGAAGCGAATTCTATATAGGATAAAGTAACAAACACTATTAAACAAGTGACAAAAGATGTACTTGGAGAATCAAAAGAAAATGTTTTAAATGTAAAAATTTAGAGAACTAAAAAAATATAAAATGGTTCGTACGGAGTCTAAAAGAACAATCTGTGACGTTAAAATTTCTGTTTTTATGGATCTTTATAATATATTTGATACTAAAGAGGGTGAAAATATATCTATAAAATAATCAAACAAAAAGAAAAGAAAAGATTTAACTAAAATAAAGTGTATTAAAGTGAAAATTAAAAAGTGTTTTTCTTAGAAAAAGATATAAAGAATTGTAAAATAAAGAATATTAAAAATCATTGTCGTAAAATTAGATGAGGGCACCTAAAAGACAAATAAAATTATTTTTATGAGTAAACTTCAAGATTTCAAGATTTGAGATGTTCACGAAGAAGCAAGTTCTATATAAGATAAATTAACAAACACTATTAAGCAAGTGACAAAAGATGTACTTGGAGAATCAAAAGAAAATGTTTCTATAAATAAAAATAGTTGTTGGTGGAATAATAATGTGCAAGAAAAGATAAAATATAAGATGTTATAGAAATCGTTTTAAATGTAAAAGTTTAGAGAACTAAAAAAAATAAAATGGTTCGTACGGAGTCTAAGAGAACAATCTGTGACGTTAAAATTTTTATTTTTGTGGATTTTTATAATATATTTGATACTAAAGAGGGTGAAAAATATATATATAAAATAATCAAACAAAAAGAAAAGATTTAACTCAAGTAAAGTGTATTAAAGTGAAAAAAAAAAGTGTTTTTCTTAGAAAAAGATATGCAACATAGGTGGGTGAGTTATTTTGATAAAAATTTTGTTGATGTTACTGAAAATACAATTGACTTCAGTGATCTTAATATTTTTTATCGCCATATTAGTAAAAATGTAGTTGAGAAGGCTTTAAAGAAAACCAAATGTGGAAAGTCTATAGGACCTGATGATATCCCAATTGAAGTGTGAAAATATATAAGAGATTTGGTAATTTTTTGGCTTACTAAACTCTTTAATATTTTTATAAAAAGTGAAAAGATGCCTGAGGAATGAATGAAAGAGTATTTTGGTCCCCATTTTTAAGAATAAAGGGGATGCATAAGAGTATGCGAATTATAGAAGAATTAAGTTGATGTTTCATACTTTAAAATAATGGGAGAGGGTAATTAAACATAGGCTAAGATGTATTACAAAGATTTCTCATTATCAATTTGGATTTATGTCGGGTAGGTCTACTGTGGAAGCTATACATTATTGAGAGATTTGATAGAAAAGTTCAGAGAGAATAAGGAGGATCTACATATGATTTTTATTAATTTAGAAAAAGGTTCCAAAAGATATCCTTTGGAGATTTCTAGAGAAGAAATGTGGTTGATATGACTCATATTGAAGTCATTAAAGATATGTATACTAGATATGTTACTTGTTTCAGAACAAGTGGACTGACCAAATATTTTCCTATTTCAGTTGGATTACATTATGTATCGACTTTAAGCCCATATATTTTTTCCTTAGTTATGGATGCTATTACTGGACATTTACAAGAGGATGTACCGTGGTGTATGCTTTTTGTTGATGATATCCTTCTCCTGGGTAACACTAGAGAAAAAACTTGAATTATGGAGGTCTACATTGGAGTCCAATAACCTTCTTTTGAGTAGAACTGAAACTGAATACATAGAATGTAATTTTAGTAGCAGCAGCTCTGGTGATAGAGTTGTAACTATGAGTGATCAAATTATTAAATGTTTGAACGCTTTAGATATCCCGGGTCTATTGTTCAAAGTGATGGTAATATACATGGGGATGTAATTAGTTGAATTCAAGTTGGTTGGTTGAAGTGGAGGAATGTTTTGGGCTTATTGTGTGATAGAAAAGTACCACTTAGATTGAAAGGAAAATTTTATAAGATGGTGGTGAGACCTGCAATGCTCTATGGTGCTGAATGTTGGTCTTTGAAAGAGAAGCATAAAACTAAGTTAAGCGTTGCCGAGATGAGAATCTTTAGGTGGATGAGTGGCATTACACTTAGAGACGAAATGCGAAATGAATATATCCGTGATAGAGTTTGTGTAGCTCCAATGGCGGAGAAAACTAGAGAGAGTCATCTTAGATGGTTTGGTCACATTAAACATCGACGATCTGATGATCTGATTAGGAGAGTAGATTTTTTAGATTCGAATTATGTTAAGAAAGACGAAGGTAGACCTAGAAAGATTTGGAAATATTGTATAAAAAATTATCCTAATTTTAGAAATAAATGAAAGTATGACACTCAATAGGACACAATGGAGAAAGAGGATTCATGTAGCCAACCCCACTTAGTGGGATAAATGTTTGTTTTATTTGTTGTTGTTGTTGTATATATCCTTATAGGTTTTTCTCATCTTGTTTTTAAATCATCTAATGTGCTTTTAATCCTTGAGCTATTTCTTTGAAATGAAATTCAGTGCTTAACCTAAGATAATAGGTTGTTTGCTTTTTCATTTTACTAGATTTTCCTGTATTAGTGTGCAATATTAAAATTGCATCTTATCCACTGGTGATTTCACATGGTCAATATTATTCTAGCTTTTAATTTGTAGGGTTTTATATTTTTCATAAAAAGCTTTTTATTCAAAATTTGATTTTAGATATCTGAGAACTCTCTAAACAACTTACAGGTGAGATTATTTTAGTTTGTGTGTAAATTGACTTGTGAGACTTATAACAAAGGTGATGTCAAGATGGTTGTGAGATAGACAAATTATTTTTTCAACTAATCTTTGATGTTGTCTAATATAAATTTCTATTCCTTCTTCATTTATGGCTAGTTTTTAACCTTGTTCAATTGAATTTTCACAAGAGTTGCAATCAATCATTATTGTTTCTCTCAAAAGATCCATAATATACGCCTATCGATAAATAAAAAATTATTTTTTTATCAGCCAATTTTATCACTCATGGGGTTTTTATTGGAATCATCATAATAATATATAATTTTCTTCACTACCTCTTCTTTAATTGAGTCGAAGTTCTTGCATTCATCTTCTTCTTCTTCAGCCTCAGTCATCTTCTTTTTTCTTATTTAGTGATAAAAGATAACCCATAAAAAAATTAGAAAATTAATGTTTAAGGTAATGCCAAGTATTTAAATTTTTATAAATATTTGTTCTTTTTATCTTTTGTTATATATTGTTGGATGCGCCACTCTTATTCGTCTTCATCAAAGAAATCAATGTTAAAATCTTGTTGCAATTCAGACAATGTGGCCACATTATACTCATCTACAAACCAATCATAACCTAATGACATCTTCACTTATTAGAGGATCTTCTCCATCCTTTAAACCTCTTTTCTTTAAGTTTCTTTTCTTCAATTTGTAGTTGTATATGATATATACTAAATAATTCATTATCAAGATAATTAGATGATTTATCTTATTTGTGTGAACTTAATTATATATGCTCCAATTATGCTCACATTTGGATAACGAGCATGTAATTTAATAGCAAATTATTGTAACTCTAGAGTACCATCACCAAAATTGGATCCATAATTCAACTATATTTGAAAGAAAATTGTGTGATTAGAATTAGAAATTTTTGTGTTTATATACTTAATTCTTATTTTAATTAATAAATTAAATATTAAATAAATTGCTTGGGGAACATTTTACAACAATGTATATTGCTTGTTGTAGAAAGAAACTTTCTTTATTCCTAAACAGAATAAGTTGCATGTCAGTAGTTGCCCTCTTATTCGCGTCAACAATCAATCTATCCATGCAATGATATATCCCCAACTTGATCCCAGGATTAGACTTGTTTTGAATATATTGAAATCCATGCAAAGATATAGCCCTAACTTGAGCCTGGATTATACTTCTCAATATATTGAACTTATGGGTTGAGAAAATATTCAACATGTAAACAGCAGTGGAGCCGAAGTTGGAATATAGAGTATATGCAATTAATTCTAGAATAATAGTTATATTGAACAAATATTTAGCCTATTCTTCTATATTTTTTTTGTATTATTAATTTTAGTTTGATTAAATTTTTTATTATAAATTGTGTATCAATTCTCATTGCTTAATTTTCTACTGCTTAAGCGTCAATTTTCAGTGTCACCTTTAACATAGATGAATATTCATTTGCTCATGCTAAGTCTCACTTCTTGTGCATATGAACTTCATTTTTCATCCTTTCAAATTATTATTGTTTTTGCAACTTTCAAAAGTATGGTTTTTTTTTCTTCATGTGACAAAATGTGTGATATTGCTGGTTTTTTTTGGTAATTTTAATATTCTTGACTTACTTCTAGAGTTCTTTTTGCAAAACGAGCAGTGGCATTGTATTCTTTGGGTATTTTTTTGTTTTTTTCATATGCAAGCGCTAGATATTGTGGATTTCATTCCAAGTAATTTTCGAGTGACGTTCATTTTGTGATGGGTGACATTCGAGTATTTTCAATATTTGAGATTTATTTTAAGTCGGAGTTGCATGATGTTGTGCTTGTAATCTTTTGTTTCTTTTATGTTTAATCAAGTAGAGTTTTGAAAGGTGTACGGAGGTCAATTGAGGTGCTTATTTGTAAATTTTTTGTCACCCCGTTTTGTTATGTGGTGTTATGGAAGTGTATTGGTGAATAATATCTTCTTTATTGAGGAAAGAAGTTATAGTTGATGGAAATAATTTTGAGTATTGTCAATTCTGATTTTTTTTTTAATATTTACTTCCAATTAATTTTTTTACTGAGGAGAAAATGATTAGTAAAACATGATTGGCTTCAACTTTTTATTTGATAAGATAAGCCTATGCATCTTAATTCAATCATCAATGAATATAACAAATTTATCTTAAAAAAATATTAGGGATTTTTATGGTTTGGAGTGAGATATCATAAAAAGAATAAAGCATCTGGTTTCACTTTTATGAAAGGAAATTCTATGATATTTAACAATTTTACAAGTCGTAAAATGAAAGCTTTCAATGCCAAAATTTATAAAAAGAGAAGAAAATATATATTGTAGGATTTTAAAGGAGAGATGCCCTAGTTTATAATGATGGCTACAAATGATGTCTTTATTTAGAGTGCATATAAATGACTAGGATTGGCGATTACTGTCTTCAAGTAGGTATATTTTTTCTTTTAACTAGCCCAATCTTTTCCCTCACAGTGAGGCTTTGAAATAAATAATTCACTCCTATCATATATTCTACAACATATTAGAGACAATAAGGAGGTGTTTTCTCATAGCCAATAAAAAACAATTAATATATGCTATTTTGTCACAAGTTTCAAAATTTCAAAACAATGATTACCGAAGCACAATTAGGATATTTATTTATAGTAATTATCATCTTGTAATTTTGATTTCTGGTGAGTTTATGAATAAACAAAAGATTTATTACAAGAATAAGGTTTGCGGGCTTGGAATATATTGATAAAGCTTGACATCGGATTTATGTCCTTTGAATCTGTTATCTAGGTTTTAGGGGAATTATTTGAGACATTAAAATTACCAGAGTTAGAATTTGTATTGCTTTGAGCTTAGATAGAATGACTTGAAAGGTTTTTTGAGAGCTCTGAGAAAATTTCTTAGTTTATCAAATTTTTTTTTAAATTGAATTCTTTTGGTTTAACAAGGTAAGCCAGCCCTTTTGATTGACATTCTTTGTTTTCACTCTAGCCTTGCGGTGTTCCGTGGACTTTCTAATTTTTTTCCTTTGATATGCCTATTTTACGTACTATAATTGCATGATAGGTTGCCTTTGGGGGAAATGTTTTTTTTTTAATTATTATTTGGGGGGGTGGGGGTGGGGGTGGGACATTTAGTGAAAAAAGTCTCTTACAGTTGTTGTGGTTGTCATGGCCGACGTTTCGGAGTTGTGAGTGTTAATTATTATCACTATTATTTCTTAATCGATTAGGATAAGTGAGAATATCTCATTTAGGAATGATAGTTCTTTCTATTCAAGCTTTGAATATGAATTAGGTCGTATTCATTATTGAGTTGCGCAGAAAGCTCAAACACATTTTCTTTTTCTGCGAACTATTTGAGAATCATAATACCAATGCTTTATTTTGTCTTGAAATCTTGGTAATAATCTAGTTCCAGACAATAGATATTTGCTACATTGAAATATACAAGACGGAGAGATTATCTTGCTTAATTTTTGAGTGCTTAATTTTCATCCTTATAGATGAGAGCAACATCTTTAACTTTCGTTAAGTCCATTTGATAGTTTCCCAAATGTCTTATGCATTTTGCAATTCTTAGGAATGTGTGTGGTCCACTGATTTCATATTACCAATGCTTTATTTTGTCTTGAAATCTTGGTAATAATCGAGTTCCAGACAATAGATATTTGCTATATTGAAATATACAAGACGGAGAGATTATGTTGCTTGATTATTGACTGCTTCATTTTCATCCTTATAGACGAGAGCAACATCTTTAACTTTCGTTAAGTCCATTTGATAGTTTCCCAAATGTCTTATGCATTTTGCAATTCTTAGGAATGCGTGTGGTCCACTGATTTCATACATGATGATGTTCCATAACCATGCATATCATGGAATTTGTTTCATCCCAATGCAAACTTTTGATTGTTTTGTTTCGATGGATCAACAAGGTGATGGATTTTTATTTTTTCTTTTAGAAAAATTTTCACAATTTGAGAACAACTCAGATAATTTTTTTCAGTTGAAATGATTTGATATTTGTAGCCTCCATATTTCTCCTTTAGTCTAATTCATTATTCGTGATGACCACTCTTCAGAAGGGTGTTAAAAAAATACACAGGAGAACAATGAAAAAAAAGAGTAAAAAATAATAGTTGGAAAAAGGACCTTTGAAACCCTGCTTTGATATTATATGGAAAGTGGTTAGAAATACTGTTTTGCTCATCCTTCAATGATTATTTATGCCTATAACTACCAAAAAAAATTAAAATTTACTAATTACAGATTATTTAAAATTAAAATTTGCTATGCAAAATTTTTTATCTTCTCCGGGGTGGGGGAAGGTGGGAAGCAATTCATTTCACTCTATTTTTTATGTTACCCCATAAATCCATGGAACATATTTTCTCTATTTAGCACTTGAATCCTGGTTTTATCCATTCAGTTTTTAGCAATCCTAATACTTACATTAAAATGTATGCTTTTTAAAAATGTTATAAGTTTTTGTTGAATTGTACAAATTGGGGGATGAGTGCAAATCCATTTTACTTAAATTTCATATTGGGTATTTGGTTTCGTTGTGATCAATAAGTGATTGAAATCGGCTAAGATGTGCGAATAATTATATTTTTTTCATTGACAATTCCTTATCTAATTCTAGTGATAATCTTAAGAAAATTTTATTAAATTTGCAAGAAGCGTTAAAATTCTTACCAACCAAATAAGAAAGAAAACATATTTTTCACCAATTTTTTCTTAATAAAGCAAGCTAGGCAAAATAAATTTTATTTGAATTCCTTGACAATTTTGATTTTCATTCTAATAATTTCTTAAAAACAAACAACATATTAGTGATTTAAATTTTAAAAAGATAAGAAATAGATTTTCGGCGGATTTTGGCTTGATTAACTTGTTCTATAGTCTTACGTGGAAAGTGGTTGAAATGGGCTTAAACCCAAAATTTTTCGCCAATTTTGAATTTATTCTAGCTGAACCCTATCCATAATAGTCTTTATTGTTGTCAGTAGAACTAAAATTATAATTTTCAATAGATTTAAAATTTTCACATAAGGAAGAAGGCTTTCATCAGGCAACACCAACACAAATTTGAATTTTGAAAGAATTATTCTTGATGCATGGAGTCAATGATTAGGGAAGATGTTTGATAAACCCATCAAACAATAATTTAAATATGCATGTTAACTTGTTCTAGTTAGGAATTAAAAATTTTAATGAAGTATTGCATTATATCTAATGTTTGTTGAATCCATTCCCAAACACCTGACGAAGGTTTATGAGGTTATTAATTTTTTCTTAAACTATAATGTTACTTTCCTAATTAAAAATGTAAATGAATTTTAAAAATATTTAAATTATGTATGTTAAGGATATATTTTCCTTTGAAACAAAAAGCATTTATTTTCCAAAATATAGTATTGTCTGATTCTTCTATTCAAAATTTTCTTCCTTTCTTTTCTTTGTATAAAGTAATTAATTGACCATTAATTAGTAAATTATGTTGCTACAATGGATACTCTGAAATAATGACTTATCTGTTGGTTGGCTGTCCTGGTAGCTGTTGGTTACTTTGTGACGCTTGAATGAGCGCCCGCCCCCAAATTTTCTTGCCATCCGAATTTTTCTGCCATTTAAGTGGTTTCTGCTATTATCTTACTTGTTTGTTCTTTCTGATGTTCCTTGTCAGATTGATACGAAAGATATTCTCTTCATCTGCGGAGGTGCATTTGTTGATCTAGAGAAGACTATCTCAGAAAGGTTAAATGATAAATTGTATATTAAATTCATAATTGAGTTGCTTTAATTCTCCCTTTCATGAACTAAAAAGAATATCATATCATAGGCGTCAGGATTCTTCCATTGGTTTTGGAGCACCTGTTCGTGCAAACATGCGGTCTGGTGGTTTGGCAAATGCTGCTATAACTTCGTCTTTATTGGACTGTGTATGTGCAAGTAAATTGGCTGTAGATTTATTTTTCAATGGAAGTGTAAAAATCTATTTTGTATGTAAGCTGCATCAGTAACTTTTTTTGTGATAATAGCCATTCAACCTTATGTAGGTTGAAAGTGGTGACCTTATTGCATATGGTTTGATCCCAGAATTTGTTGGGAGGTTCCCTGTACTTGTTTGCTTGTCTGCTCTCAATGAAGATCAACTCCTTCAAGTAAATTGCTATTCTTACTCATCCCTGTGCTTCTTTTTGGTCTTTCCTAGAATTTATGTGCTTGAGTGGACAGTTTTTTTTATTCTTAATTTTTTTGCTACTTTTTTTCGTGTATCCCGTGAGGTCTTCTTTGACAACAGAAGTGGACTATTACTTTTATCTTTTCCTGATTACTGTTCTTTCTTAAACTTATTTTTGCAGGTACTTACTGAGCCTAAAAATGCGCTTGGGAAACAGTATAAGAAGCTTTTTAAAATGAACGATGTGAGTATTTTGCTGTGCTTATTTATTTTAGAATTGAAAGGATCTGCAAATTGACGTACTGTAAATGATCTTTTTTTCCTACGTTGTTACTACTTAACAGGTCAAATTACATTTTACTGAAAAGGCTCTGCGGCTTATTTCAAAGAAAGCAATTGCTAAAAATACAGGTGCTCGGGGTTTGCGATCCATACTAGAAAGTATTTTGACAGAAGCAATGTATGAGGTATGAATCCCTTGTGTTCATTTCTCAAGTTAAATGTGAAGTAAGTGGAGTAAAAAAAAGGGATCTCGTAACTATTGCTCTTTGGATGTGAAAACATTTAGAATTCCAAACGTTTTCTGGAGTGTGATTTTTTTTTAAACATGAGGTTTTTGGTTATTCAATTCTTTTTGTTCTCTATCTCTCTTCTTATCAAATCTATTAATTTGTTGAAAGAGTAATTTATTTTATTCACTTCTATTTCTATCTGAATATCAATTTTGTGCTTGAACTCTTGTTATGTTGTGTTCATGTGATCCATTTTTTCTAGGAGATTTAGAAAATTGAATGAATAATTTGTGATCTAGTGAATTTATATAAAGACGGTATTATTTGTTTTGTGGGCTTTTGATGATTTCCATCATAGGGTCTCAGGTGTCTTAATGCAAATATATGATATAATGCTCATATTAATAAGTTATATAATATAAGCTATCAGTTTAAAGAACTATTCATATCTTTAGATGAAGACCATAAAACACAAAAACATTTCGTAAAAGGTAAATTTAATGGTCTCCTAAATAGAAATTTAGGAGTAGCAAAACCATATCAGAAATCACACAGTAATAAAAAAAATTCATATTGTTTAAGTTTTTGAAGTAGTGGATAATAATAGGGCCAATAAATTTAATGGTGAGTTGGACTGAGTTGGTTTTAGTGGCTTTTAGTAGTTTATAGGTAAATAATGAGTATTAAATGGTTGATAAGTAGATAATATATCTTAAGTGTCTTTTAATTCTATAAATGCTTCCTCTTTAAGAGTATTAGGGTATAAATGTAAATGAACTAATTCCCTAGCCTGTGAATATCCTCTTCTAACATTTTTTTTTTTGAGGTTTGGCATACTCAAATTTGTTTTTTATTTTTCTCACTCTTTGGAACATAATAGAAAGTTTTCAATGTCTCGAGAACTTATATTTATATCACAAAATCTCTTGAAATAACAAAATCAATAGATAGGCTTGTAGGTACATGACCCTAACTTCAAGGAAATCTTGGAATTGAAGATCTCATGGTATAAGTAGACTGTTGCCTTGCCCATATAACAAGGCAACAATGAACAGAGCCATAACTCTTGTATAGTAGGGTCTTAAGCCTTTTACAACTTCTACTGCACCCAATTATAAATAACAATTTTCGGCTGAATAGAGGGATCCATTAGTCATGCCAAATAGAGGCGTTGGTGTAAGAAAATTAACAACTATGCCAATTAAATTAGCGAGAATTCTAGACCAAACACCAAATGAACAATGGCCTAGAGAAATTTATAATGCAACTTGCAGCACAAGATATCAATAATCAAAGGTTGCGAGCGAAATCGAGAACTAGTGGTTAAGCCAAACTTAGATAGCGCAAAGAATTGAAGTGAATTGATACGTAGAAATGTTAGAATATTAATGAATACAATTCATTTTCAGATGATTATCATATGCATGCCTATCTTGAAAACGGCTACTTTTAAATGGAATAACTACTAAAATGACACGAAACAACCTAAAAAAAAGCTATGCTTTGACTGTCAATCCACTCAATTCAACTTATCTTTTTTTTTTTTTTTTGGATGAGTATACGCTTTGAGGCTAATCTCAAATTTGCTTGATTTGTGTAATTAATAGTTGTCATGTAAACTAATCCATATTTATTGTGCTCCCTAAGTAATTTAAGAATTTGTGCCAATGCTCAAGATAACATCACACCATCAATTGACACTCAAAGTGTCCATTGATAAGTTGGAAGTGATTAAAATGCACATGTAAACAATCATTGCAAACATAATAACTTAGAGAAAAGAGGTATTAAATCCTAAGAATTTATTTAGTACTCGATCATTTTTTTAAACTCGCCATAGAACATAAAGCAACAACTCATTTGCTAAAGAATAAATCCTAATAAAAGTAAATATGAGTGGAGTAAACCTAATAAAATATAATTCAGTTATTCCCAAAAAACAACATGGTAAATAAAGAAATGAAATATTTAATTAGTCTCATTGTCAACATCACTTACAAGTAAAGATATCACATTCATTTTAAACTCTCCTGGGATATGAATTATGAAGAACTCTTCCTGGAGTGTTAATTTGAAGCTATTCAATTAGAAGTTCAAGGGATATGTGGTCAAGCTTGTTATGAATTCCCTGTGAGTTGTTCGATGGTGGGTGATCTCTCCATTAAATCAAACAATGTTGTTCAATTGAAGGACTTAGTATAGCCTCATTTGTCAAAATTTGCTCAACAATTAATATCAATGAAAAGGGTTAGTGGCAAATCAAAACCTATGGCAGGTATGCACAAATCTATTTGAAGAAGTATTTATATATGATAGTAGATTCTTAATATTGAAAGTCAGACTATCATTCATCCTGGAAGGAAAAATAATAGTTTATGCCTTTTTTTTCAAGTTAGGGTTTTGAGGCTCAAACAAGGTGTTTCTTAAAGGGGCTACATGGGAAGCTTTTGAAGCGAATATAAATGAACATATAATCATCTCTATATTCTCTAAATTTCTATGGACATTTGTTGTAGTTTTATACTTTTTATTTTGCAAATCAATTTGTCAAAATGTAAGTTATACACATGCTTAACAAATTGTGCATTAAAAATAGAATATGCATGGACATGTAATGCTATGAAATCTCTAGGATTTCTTGGTTGTCCCATTTATCTTATCAAAGGTCGACTTTCCTCATTTTAGTACTGATACTTACAAGCAAATTTAATCGTGGTTTTTAAATAAATCCCAATTTTTTTTAATCTATTTCCAACATGTTAATATTTTGAATTTACATTTTCACTTCGTTTATCTAGGAACATTTATATATTTTGTTTAATATTATCTAAGGAGCACCGACAAAATATTGTATCAATTAAGATACAACATTTTAATGTTTTTTCAATTTTCATATTTATACACTGGTGTAATAGCTCCCCTAACTAATACCATAGGTGGGTGACTCATTTTATCATTTATTCATTTATTTTATTAGTGATTATCATTTTTCTTTCAATTCTTCAACGCATATTCTATGCCTTTAAGATGATTAAAATATATAAAAAATATTTTTAAAATGAATTGTAAAGTTGGTACGGTTACAATGAAATGGATAATTACTTTTATCAATTACTTTAGGGTTCTAAATATTTCAAACATGATCTTAATTGAAATTATATCAATAATGTAATACATATAAATTTATAGAACCATAATTAATACAAATAGAAATGTAATTACTCACCTGAATCACGAGTTTACTTTTCTCTTTCTACTTAAAATATATTTTTCTTAAAATGACACCTAACATATAATTGTGTATGATTAGTACTTTCTCTCTATATGTGTGTGTGTGTGTGTGTTCATCCACCTAAGCATTCTCATCTCAACAACACTTAATTTTGTTTTATGCTTCTCTTTTAAATGCCAACATTACATCCCCATCTATATCACCATCACTTTAAACTAAAATAGGAAAATACTTAGTCAATCCTTCTTTTTTTCGAACAAAAGCAACAACTCTAGTACACATGTGTTTAATTACTTAAATATAAATCATATTAACATTTTTCCTTTCTAAAACTATCTGAAGGACTTCTCTTGGAAGTAGTTGGAACCTTATCGTAAGCTTTTTTTAAATCAATAAAATCATATGTAGATCCTCCATTTTTTCTCTGTACTTCTCCATCAAACCTCTCAATCAATGTATAGCTTTCATAGTAAACCTGCTCGACATAAATCCAAATTGATTATGAGAAATCTTTGTATCATGTTTTAACCTATGTTCAATTATCTTCTCCCATAATTTTAAAGTATAACACATCAACTTAATTCCTCTATAATTTGCATACTCTTGTGCATCTCCTTTATTCTTAAAAATGAGGACCAAAATACTCTTCCTCCACTCAGACATCTTTTTAGTTTTTAAAATAAGTAAGCCAA
>NEWO01000332.1:169483-191041 GCA_003013225.1 Phalaenopsis aphrodite | reverse complement strand
GAATTTTATTGAAATTGAAAAGGTACATAAATGTTGTATGAGAGGACCCAATAAAGGCGCCCTACCCATACGATACACAGACACTAACATCCTAAAAAAAGATAAGATATATATAAAACTCTAAAATTCAAAACTCGCAGAAAACAAGTTGTTGGGGACGAGCCAACTTGGTACTGCCTCTGCATCTGGTTCTAGGAACAGAGCCAGCTAACAAATTGTTGAGTATAGTGTCATTGCCCGAAGTTACTAAAGTATCATCCAGTAAGTTCACAAACTGGGGTGTGCCTCTATTTTTATCTCTTCACATTCCTTTTATACTGCTTATCATTAATGATTTCCCACTTTTGTTTTTAGAATCGGCATCCTACATCTCTATAAATCTCTCTTTCAAAGGCTTTCAATGTACCACATTTTTCATGTATGTTACATCTATTCACTGCCTTATTAAAACTCATAATTTTTTTAACAACCTTTTATTCTTCTTATTGGGTTTCTCAGGGTCTTAGCTAGAGGAAGATCATTTATGTTGGTGTTGAAGCTGGCAACATTTATTCCTCATTGCTTATCTTTTGATACTCACTTTCTTTTCCACCATTACTTCATATCATTAGCATTGATGATAGGGTTTGTCATGCTTCTTATTTATGTTGATGATATCTTGCTCATTGGAAGTGATCTTGATGACATTTGTGAGAGTGTAAAAGTACTTCAGGGTTTGTCATGCTTCTTATTTATGTTGATGATATCTTGCTCATCGGAAGTGATCTTGACGACATTTGTGAGGCAAAAGTCTACTTACAAAGTGTTTTATCACTAATAATCTGGGAAGGCTGAAATGTTTTTTGAAATTGAATGTGTCTACAACTATTAGGTGTATCATAAAGAAAACATACTACCAATTATTTTGATGAAATTAGACTTCATTCAATACTCAATAAGATAACAGATAAACTCTTATCTTATGATTACCCATAGAATATATAACTAATAGCTGCCATATTAATTTCAGGTTTCATTGACATGTAAATCATATTTTGGTCTGCAATTTACACTTCCTATTCATCATTTTAGAACTCTGAATAAATCAAGAAGTAATAATCCTTAGGTTAATAATTCAACATAATAGTTAAACCATAATAGCATCACTTCAGAAGAAGTTATTATATTTAATTGAAGAGATTAAGATTGGTTAAGGTATGCTAATTCACGTTTTTTTTATTTTAATTGAGTTCTTTCAAGGCATTTTTTTAGAAAATGCCAATTATATTAATTAGATAATGAATTGAGTAAATTAAGGGCATTTAAAAAGAAATTCTAAAGAAAAAAATGAATACAAGTAGACAATAAAAGTTATAAATATTACATTTGGTTCATCTTACTTGAAACCTAGTAAAGATGGGAGAGTTACTATAAATTTTCTTCTAAATTTTTTCCCTTTCTGGTATAAAGAACATGAAATTTCTTATCTACTTGATAGTTAAAATTGTGGATGTTATAATAAAAAACCAGCCTAAAACAGTGAAATAAAATCGATTTACATCCCATACAATTCCTTCAAAACTAAACATAACCATTAATCATCAAGTTTTCTATTAATTCCATTAATCAAAAACCAGCCTGAAATAGTTGTTTGAAGCAGTACAGTAATCAAAATCTTTTGAAGTGATGGAAACCTAAAAACCATCCCGTGGAGAATGAACAATAAATAAATGAAGGTTCGATTTACCTTTGAGTGAATCCGCCAACAGTAAGCCTCCTCCCATTGTAATCCTTCTTTGCTTTCATTAACCACCACTCAAATAACAAGACGTAGAAATAAACCGCCACAATGAATGAGAACCAGAGTCGAATATTGAAGCCATCTTGAACGGATGGAGGAAGGAAACAACGTCTCTTTCTGCTGAAAAGGGGGAATGTGAGGGATTTCCGGCTGAGCTCTGGTGATGCCGAGCAGCCGCCGGCTTGGACCCTATGTATGGGACCGAAGAAATTGAAGGGCTCCTGGGAGACGTTTGGCTCTGCGCGGGTTCGGCTTCGCCAGAAGCTAGGGCAGAAGAGGCTTCGGGAGACGCTGGGAGCGTGGGGTAATGGAGGCATTATCAGATCATAACACATGGCCGCGGGGTCGATCCCACGATCCGCATTCCGCCTAATTTAGTGGCGGGCGGCCGAGAACGCGCCATCCAAACGAGAAAAGAAATTTTTCGCGGTTTGGGGCAGCGCCGTGCAAAAGAAGCGGGGCCCCAATTGGACCTGAAGTCTTGGTAAAGAGATCCAAAATGGAGTGGCAAGTGGTTCTACGGAGCAATCAAGATGAGGAAACAATTTTAACATGCACATCTATAGTAGTATCTCTGTGAGACTTGGTTATGTGATCCGCTTATAATGAAAGCTCTATGTTGGCATGCCAAGGGTTAGTGAGCCTAACAAAATAGTCAACTAATATTTTTAGATTGGATTATAGTATCAATTTTAGGAGATTAGGGTTTGGATTTAGTTTGCACTGACTTGATGAAAGAAAAAATATGAAGATCACCATATACTTTCTTTAGGTCACTCTGATGCCTTCCCTCTTCCGTTCTATCCCTTTAAGCCTCTGCTCATCCATCCCTTTAGCAACATTGAGTGCACCATATGTGGAGAGCATGTCTATGAGGGTTCCTGAATGCAATCTACTAGGGCTTTAAGTGTGCGCTGCAATAGACCTCGATGGATGGAGTGCTATCTACCAAAAAAAAATACAAATTCTCTTTGCATTTTGTTTGCATTATATCGATTGTCCTGTATCAATTATTCCGAACAAATGTTTACTTTTCAAAGTAAAAAATGATTGGCTTGGAGATGTTCCAATGCCTCTATTTTCATTGAATTTGCAGAAGTCTTATATGTCTAGCCCACAATTAGCTGTTGAAGTAATGTAATGTTCTTTATGAGACGTGAAGTTTTGAGCATGATCCAAGAAATAGCCAATACCGTATACAATAGTTTGCCTCATTGCCTGTGAAATGTTATCGAATTAAATGACACTCTTATAAAGAATATGCTTTTTTTTTTAATAAATTTTTCTTTTAATCATTTATGAAATCATCAAAATTTTTCTGGTCTGGTGAAAATTATTTTTTATTTTTTATAGATTCCTGATGTAAGAACTGGAAAAGAGCAAATAGATGCTGTGGTCGTTGATGAGGAATCTGTTGGATCTTCAAACTCGCATGGATGTGAAGCTAAAATTTTGTGTGGTGAAGAAGCACTCGAGCGCTTTCTTTCTCAACAAAATAGCGAACAGTCAATGGTATGTGCTGGTAACCTACATCATTCATTTGCTTCAAAGTCATGCCTGTTGTTAATGTTGACAACAGTGAAATTTGGTGTTTATTATGCTTTTGATTCCATTTCCACTCTGTATTCATGGATAATGTTACTGCTATGTAACTTCAACATTTTTGCCTGATTAGTTATTTTGTCTTGTGAGAATGGTAAAAAATTTAATGTTTCCTTATTTCTTTAATGTTCACAGTTTCAGCTAATGTAATTCCTTTTACACTCGTGAATCTTAAATTTTGACACGGACAGAATTTTCCCTGACCTTTGGTTAATTTTTTCTTTAATTCATCAACTCATTTGGTAGAATTTTTGCAGCTAGTTCCTTGGAAAATAATATATTCTTTTTTTTTTTGGGGGGGGGGGGGGGGGGTGTGACAATTTAGAAACATGCCACTCAATTCTTATGTATAGGTGTATTTCACTTTTTAAAAGTTAAATACATGCATGCCACTCAATTCTTGTATTTATATATATAAGAGCTAAACTTCAATTTTTACATACATACCACCTTACGTATCTATGAAAATATGGTAGATTTCACTTTTTAGAAGTTAAATACATGCATGCTACTCAATTCTTATTTATTGATATATTTAACACCTAACCACCTTACCTATCTATGAAAATAAGGTGTATTTCACTTTTTAAAAGTTAAAATAGTGATATTTTTTATGTTATTACGAAAGAAATAGATGTTATAAATGTCAAAAAGCAAAGTTTAGGCGTAAGTTGTGTAAATACATAAGATTGGGTGGAATGTATGTAAATGCTCAATATTTTAATAGGGATTTTTTTCTGTACCACATTCTATAATAGGCGCTGACTTGTGACTATGGACCAATCTACTTAAGCAGCACTAGTAGTTTTCTTGGCTCAAGGCATTTTTTAATGTTTAAATCTTATAAAAGCTACAAATTGTTTGCTATTCCTCATGGAATTTCAATGTGAATTGCCTGAAGGAACACCATATAGGTTATATTTTCTTTGAAATTTATGTATTTGCAAGAACAGGATTATTCAAGGCATATTTTAGATCTAAAAATCAAAATTATAGCCAGATTGTTTTGCATCAATATTTAAGCATTTGCAGGAACAAATCCCTTTCAAAGGTATGGTTTTTCTTACCCCATTTTGTTTCTTATCTTCAATAACAAATCTCAATCTTATGCTGATTCATTCTCGAGCTTCTAAAAATTGACATATGAAAACTCCACCAGGAATTTCTTTAGAATTTATCCCCAATTTATAACCATGCTTTAATATTCCATCTTTATAAAGCTGCTTCTACTCATCTTAAGGAAGATTTACATACATTACTACTCATTTTTTATGTATTTACGTACCTAACCCCCCAAACTTTAATTTTTACATGCATGCCACCTTGCATATGCATGGAAATGTGTATTTCACTGTTTAAAAGTTGAACTGATGGTATTTTTTATGTGATACAAAAATTTTTAAATGGTATAGATGTTAAACATTAAGTTTAGGTGTGTTTAGATTTGTAAATACATAGGAATTGGGTGGTATGTTTGTAATTCGTTCCATCTTTCTAAACTCTTCACTGATCTTTCATGCTAATTACATCCTTAACCCTCATTACTCCAATTCTCATGCTATCTTGTTTCAGAAATCGCTCGAGCAGCTTGAGGGAGAATCTGAAGTGGAACCAGAGCTTCCTTCAAGAGCTGCCAGCATATAATAATATCCTTTGACAAGTAATTTTCTCTGTACATGACTGCTTTCTATTTTGTTCTTTGCATTTAAGACAGTTCTATTTTGTAGTTCCCATCAATTCTTCCTCCCGTTTAAAATAATCTCTTTACCATAAGCGGTTTGAACAGATCAATTATTTTTGGTAAATTATTATTATTATTTTTTAAAATTTTGTCTTTATATCTTGGGCATGTGTGATTTTCTGAGGCTGGTCTTAAAAAATGTTGGCATGTCAGTACTGACCTATTTTTTTCCTATAATTGTGAGAAAATCTTTATGTTTGGATCAAAGGTTTGATTTTGGGTTATGATTAAACTTAAAGAGTCATGCATGTCATAAATTGAATTTGGCTTAGCCATATGCTTTCATGTGTGTGTTCATGTCGACTAGACTTAGTTCGTCTATAGTTGGATGACATTGTGATATTCGCAGAAGCAAAAGGGTAACCAGTCGTGTCAATTAAAGCGTAAAGAGAGAGAGAGAGAGAGAGCAAGGCAAAGAGATGTTCATATGTGTATGGGGGCTTATCGTCCGACTGCACTCTGGCTCTGCCAGCTAAAGTTATTTGGCTTTGGGTTAATAGAGTCAATTCGTTTGGTTGAATTGGGTCTGTCAAACAGGCTGGGTTAGTCTTCCAGGTTGGTTTGGTTGTCCGGTATGGACTGGTCGTCCAAACAATTAGATCGTCAAGGGTGGGTTGGTCATCCATAATATTTTTGTTATACATGAATGGATTTAAAGATTTTTTATTTATATTTGATTTGAACCAATTAAACTTGGTTTATGTAGCCATCCAAACCAAATGAAATAAGCATTATACCATTAGTTTTAACTGTTTGGTTGATCCATCGTATCATCTTTTTTTTAGCAGACAAACCTTTTGGACGGAAAGGGAGAACTATAGGCATGAATTTGATTTTATTCGGTAGTTCATTTTAAAAGTGTATTTAAGATTTTTAATTTATGAAAAATGAAAATAAATGGCATTACTAAAACTCGCATTTTTATTCATGAGTGTGCGAATTTGTGTGTTGAAATTAGATTTGTTGAGGGCTGAATTTAAAAAGAAGAAAAGTCGAGTAGAGCCCGAGTCGAAAAGTCGAGTGGAGCCCGAGTCGTCCTCGGCTTGACTTATTTTTTAACGGGTACAAACTCGAGTTCGAACGAGCTCACAAGCCAATTTGTTTATCATGAAAGTCAGAAAACAATGTCGATTAAAGTTAATATTGTTATAAAATATTGTTATAAAATGATAAATTAAATGAGAGATAAATAATAAGAAATCACTTTATACAAAATATAAACTATTTTTTTTAAGCATTTTAATTATATAAATATAATATATTTGATTTTTGATATATTTTAAGTATATTTTATCTAAATATTTTATTTTCAATGCACACACATGATGTAAGCTTGATTTAATGGCTTTAAGCAACTTCTAAATTGTTTTGCCAATCAAACCAGCTGTGGTACCAACTAGATATATCTCTTCAAATAAACAAATAAATTTGAACAATTGGAAATGTCATAATCATGCATTATACGGTTATAATAATTTTTACAAAAAATGCCAAATTCTGAATAAAAATAAAAACTTGGTACAAAAGTAACGTTAAAAGTTAATGAAGATTTACATGCATACCACTCAATTCTTATGTATTTACATATCTAACACCTATATTATAAATATATAAAACTCGTTCGCGAACAGTTTGTGTTCGATTCGTTTGATAAGTAAACGAGATGAACGTGAACAAATTCTATTCGTTCGGTTAGTTAAGCGAATTAAATACAAACAATGATGTGTTAGTTCGTGTTCGAATCGTTATTGTTTGAAATATAAAATTATTATATATAAAAAATTTATGATATTTAAAAAAATAAATTTTATAAATTATAATATATAATAAATTAATAATAATAAAATATTAATATACTTTATTAGTAATATACTAATATAGATTATATATATATATATATAATTAATATAATATATTATTTGTATATATTAATATTAGGGATGTCAAACTGGCTCATCGTTCGTGAATAGCTCGTGTTCGGCTCGTTCGTTCAGAAACAAAAACGAACAATGACTTCATGAATAATTTCAAACACGTGCTTATTTCAAACAAACTAAATTTCAAACGAACCGAACACGAACACAAGTTCTGTTCATTCATGTTCAGTTCGTTTACACCCATCATTCATATATATATCCCATTGTGACATTATGACATTTATATAATTATTTGAGGCAGATTCCTATTCAAATTTCTATTTTTATTTCATAAATTTCTATGCGTCAGTTCAAAATAAAATATGTTTAGTTTTATTTCTATTCACATTCTTCCAAATTGGAGTCCGTGGCGTTGAGGAAGAGTTGCAAAAGTTGTTCCATCGCATTCAGGCATAAATTCATACGCTACATAATTCCTATTTATTTACATATCGGCCACTTAAAATTTTACTATTTACATTTATACCGCCCAAATCTTTCATATCACATAAAGTATTAACATTTTAATTTATAAAGAGTAAAATGCACATTTTGAACACATAGATAAGGTGGTGTACATGTAAAAATAAAAGTTAAATGTTAGGACTATAAATACATAAGAATTGAGTGGTGTGTATGTAAATCTTCCATAATTTAATATTGCAATGGGAGGAAAGGTGTGGAAGAAGCTATATTGGAATGAAGTTGATTAAAGATATATCATCTAAATCTCTAAGTTTTTCTTAAGAAAGAAAGAGAGCACTATCATCACTACTTTGCTTAAAACAAAAGCTATTCTGTGATGCTAGCCTGGCACAAAAATGGGCTGCCCTATTGCATTCCCTATGTATGTGACAGAAAAAATGATTGCTTGAAAGTGGCGAAAAAGGCTAAGTCCGGTGCAGTTTTGGGTTGAAGTTGCCAATGCTTTGTCTCCGATGTGGTTTGCAAGAACTTCATAACGTTGGAATTGTCTCATTCGACAATAATTTCTTTGCATTCACGCATCCAGGACTCATAAATTTTCTGAATAGAGATAATTAACTGCTTGAAGCTCAATAACACCACCGTCCCAATGCTCAAATTGTTGCCTAATTACTGCAAGGCCATTACATTGATTATCTCGAATGCCCGCCAAACCAGATGGCAGAAGAGCTCCGTCCACATTTGGAGAACAACCCAAAGGGTTGGCTAGTATCCAGTGCTCCCATAATGGATAAAGGTGATGTAAGCAAATCAAGTACGTTGGTAGCAATGATAGACGATGTACTATAAGTGAGACCATGCATATTTGCGTTTCGCGCTTTCCAACAGTGGTGAATAGTATTGAAAAATAGTAGACAAGCAGTAAAACAATTGTTCCTATTCTCTTGGAATTTGGTGATAGCATCATTAAAGATGTTAAAAATAATAGTAAAAAACCCCATTTATTCGAGTTCGAAAAACCTCACGCATAAGAAAGCATGTGAGAACAATATGTGTATGATCCTCATTACCTGCACAACCCTATGAGCAATTACTAGAATCCGAAAGCCTCCTTCTAATCAGCCAATATTGCGTGGGGATTGCATCGAGTTGAAGGCGCCACCAAAATATCCGCTCTTGCAAATGTAAATGAAGTTGTTTGATCCAGAAGAACTTATCAGTTCCGGAAGGGAAAAGGGCAGCACAACCTAATCCAGTAATTATTTTTCCAGTGAATTTCCTGTTCAATTCACACCAATCCTTATTGTTCTAACAATGGATAGGGATACTCAAACTCATGTCCATCATTCCCCCATCAAAGCTCTCGTGGATGACCAATTAGTTTCATTGGTCTTCTGTGAAAACGTCAGCCAAAATATGATTTTCCAGCTCAATAAAGTTAGTCAGGTAGTGTCATTTCGAAAGAGTAGTGAAAATACAAGCTTGATCCAGGATATTAATCTTGCACCCATTAACTATGTTGCATCTAGCAATATGATTGAGAGCTTTAGCCCCGTCACCTAAAATCTTCTAAGTATGGGAGACATTATGCTTATGTTAAGCGTCTACACTGAGGGACCATAAAGATCTGAGAAATAAATGAACAAGGGAATTTTTTTCCTAGGAAAAATTTCCGGTAAGCCAAGCCTTCAAAGACCCTTTCCAAACTTCAAGAGCATGAAACCTGAGGCCCCCTCAGAAGAGTCGGTTGACATAATTTTTCCCACGCAACATATTGAAGTGCTGGTTTATAGGGTTCCTTCCGCCAAAAAAATTGCCTACGCCTCCTTTAGATTTCTCTCAAAACACTGCAAGCTACTTCCGAATAAGTGATAAGATATATCGGCATGATGAATAATGAAGATTTGATCGAGGTGGCTTGTCCGACCATTGAAAGGTGTCAGACCCCCCAAAAATTTAATTTTGCCATAATTGACGCTGAAATTGCTAAAATCACTTTTGTAGAGCTTACGAAGCACAAGTTTGATATCAATATAATCCAACTCCCTTCCAGCTCCGAGTAGATTTTCTATACATAATAGAAGATTTGGAGGTAGTAATTTTTTGTCCCGTCCAACTATAGTAATTTCCCAAAATGGAGTAAAGGAGCTTAGCTTTGTGCATCAATGCTTCTGCGAATATCACAATGCCATCCACATAGGCATTGTGAGAAAGATGAAGACCACTTCGAGTGAGTTGGATGCCCACATGGTTAGTCCGTTGAGAAAGGCTCACCGAGCAGATAATAAAATGGTAAGGGGGTAACGGACAGCCTTGCTGAAATCTGGACTTGGCTCTAATAGAAGAAGAATGTCACCCATTAATTAACAAGATGTAAATTTGGTTGTCCATGCAAGCAAGCACCAACCTATTAAATATTTTCGGGCAGCCCAACAGGTTTAGTACACATCGGAGAGTTTCCAAATTCATTTTTTTCATAAGCTTGGTCCATGTAAATCTTATTAAACAGCAAGCCAGATTTAGTCGTAGAGATCCTAAGTTTGTTACAATCTCTTGTGCCCAAAGACAATGATCAGAGATGGATCTTTGAGGGACAAAAGCGCCTTGTCATAAATATGGAGGGTGTTTTCCTTCTAAATATGAAGGTGTAGATGCCAGACACATAAATGCATAAGAATTTGGTGCTACACATGTAAATTTCTGAAAAAAACAGAAAAAAATATACATGTGTCTTCTTTTTGCTATAATTTACATAAACAACAATTAATTTTCTTTTATGGAAGACTTCAATTAACAACATTAAGTGCCCCCCCCTCCCTCGTGGCATGTGTATACATATTGCTGAATTATTTTAGGATTATGAGTCTCATATTATCTATGGGTTCATACAATTTTGGAAAGACCTTGTGAATGAGGTAGGATAGAGCTAAGGATTCTGAGTGTATGTGTTGTTACTGATGGTGGAGAGAAAAGAATGATAGGGGAAAGAGAGGGAGCTTCCCTCCTGTCCTTCCTATATACACCTCCTAAAATGTATTTCCCCTTGCCGGACTACAAATAATAAATAAATGATAAGCCCTAGGCTATGTTGTACAGAGCTTGTTAAGTCTCGTTGTTGATAAGTTCCTATGCGTGGATGTCATACTGTCAATAAATAGACCTGAATGATGATATAATAGAGTTATCATTCTTCCTGTCATGAAGGACTTTTCGACGAACTTGATGATGTAATTTGATAAATGTAGGTGAGCTCAATCAATAAAATCATAGAGTGTAAGCAAGCTCAATAAAAGAGCTCGAGGAGCAAGAGTGAACATGGTTGGAGAAGCTTTCTTGAATAATCAATACTAATGAGTACAGTTAAAGGACCTCATGTAAACACTGAAATGCTCGACAAAGAGGTTGTTCAGTTCCTCTAAGAGATAAATCTGGTTGATGTCACCTCCAAGGGTGTAGCTAGCATGTACAATTGATCAGGTCAGAATAAATGCTCCAAATATGTGGTGAACGAGCTCGATCCATTAGGCCCAAAAATGCCCTTCTAATATATAATCTTTACTTTTGTTTTGAAGATCTATTTATTTATGCATATTTAGTTCTCGAGTTCTCTTATCTTTTTGATAGAATATTGCGAGAAGAATGAGAGAATGAAGAGAACATTTGTCACATTTATGCATGATTAAATGGATTAGAAGATCATAACAAGCACTCTGCCCTATCGAGGTTTGACAAGAGATTCATTTGTTTATATTCTGAAATAGTGTTTCCTACCACCTATGAGCTTTATTGGTTGTGTCTTAAAGAGTGGTCATGAGAGTTTACTATGAGCTTGGACATTCCTTCCTCAAATGAAGCTACACTTATAGGGAGTAATCGTGAGTGTGCTTGAGTGAAAATGGACTATTTTTTATTCACGAGTCTTTGGCGGAAGTGACTTGTTTCTTTGTTATGAACCACACACAATATATGGAAAGATTCTTTCTTACTGAGTTTCGCTGGGCGAGAATGCATGTTGTTATGGAAGACATGATTGATTTAGATCTTTTTACTTTATTAGAGAATAATTGTCACCTCATGTGAGGAGAAAATCATGTGTGTTTTGTTATCATTTATCGATACTTTGTGTCTTTATCATTATTAATTTACTACAATAGTAAAAATTAGAGTGTTATTAACGATAAAATAAATTTTGGTGGTTATGAAAATATTTTTTTTGTTAAGTTTCTTTATGAGATATAATGATTGCATAAATCTCTGCATACATTTGTGTTCCTTTTTTTTATAGAGAGTTCTATGTTACCTTAAGTATGTTTCAATGGAGAACATTTCTAAGAAAGAATTGGAAAATCTGAAGGGTCGAAGCGATCCTTAGAAAGAAGTAGAAGATGGGGAGATGTTGTAAGAACATCCAGGACTCGAAGGAGAAAGGTGAAGAGGATGAGAGTTTGGAACCTATAGAGATGGGAAGATTGTCAGGGCATCTTACAGAAAGTGCTCTGACTCCAACACTTACTTTGGATAACAATTTGAATTAAGTGGCTTAGAAAAAAGTTTTCGTGATGTTTGCTTAAGATATTGCTACTATGGAGTTGATGATGGCTGATTTGAAGGCCAACGCTAGGAATACATTTCTGATCCTTTGAATGGCTAGAAAGGCTCCAGCATAGTGATGCTATCAAACCTTAGCTATGTAGACCATATCTTACTATTCCATGTTCTTCGGTATACTTTTGTTTTGATTGGCATGATGTTCTTTTCATTTGATGTTTTGCTATTGAAAAATCAGTCGATTAGTGGCCTGATCCCATAATCCTATTTAGGGATCCCATTATTGAGGAGTGAGCAAGATAAAAAGCTTTCCCCAAAAGGTGACATGATTAAAACATTGATATTGAATCCAACAACCATATGTTTTATGAATTTTTTATGCTCATAGGTGAACAAATCACAAAGAAGGAAAAGACTACGGGAGTAAAGCTCGCTATCTTAGGGGGATCGTCAATGGAGTATGAGCCTAGAGCTACTACTAGAGGCATATGAATAGTAAAATAATTCATGGTTGCTCCTCCAATTACTTAGTGCATCAATCTTCCTGATCATGAAAGTGATTTGAGAGAAGAGTTAGCATCTACTCGCGAGGATTTGGAGAGAACTAGAGAAGGGCTTGCAGCTATCCACTAAGAGTTGGTAGTAGTGAGAGAATGTGTGGTGCACGCCGAGGATAGGTTACTCAATAAGAAAGACCATGTCATTGACTTGAAAGATGACTTGCATTGAGTCAAGGAACAAATTTCTATTTTGGAAGATAGATTGGTGGCAATCTCGCTAAACATCCAGAAAAGTCAAAAGAGTTTGAAGAAATGGAGTTAAATTTATTGCTTCTTCGACAATGTTTGGATCTTCTTCCTCATAGCAGTTCCTCATAGGCGGGCAATTAGCTTTAAGAAAACTTCTTTGAGCTGGAAGGATGAAGTGAAAGATGTAAAAAGTCACAATCTTTGGCTTTTTTTATGAGGAATTATAAAATGTCTTTTTGTACTATATTTTCTTGAACTCTTTTGTTTCTTATGTTTTGCCTTTTTCTATCTATTTTAAGACAATTATAAATGTTATGGAGTGTACATGCTTACATTATTATTGTTAATTTATTTTTACAAAATATTTTTCTGTATTGTGACACCATGTCACATCTCTTTTTATTTTTTGTTTTTGCCCTTTTTTAGTGGAATGAAACAATGATTAGACTCATGTTGCTTTTAATTCTTCTGTGTTTCTTCTTTAGAGGTTTCATTTAGTGCCCTTAACACCTTTTTAATCTCTTCAGTTTAATCCTCCTTAGCAACCATAACTTCTCTAGACAATTCTGCTCTGGAGATGGAGATGCTCGTTGCTATGGAGAAATGCAATGAAAGATTCTTGGCCATGAAGATGTCAGCTGGATCAATGAAAGATGCAGAGAATATCGCTAAAATCAATAAAAATTATGTATTTTATGACTTTTATCTTCTTTGATAAGCTAGGGATGACAAAACACTAAATACCGCTTAAGATAATAAGGTGTGTTGTATTACATTTATTTTCGATAGGTCGATGATTTCCACAATGTTTGGATTTGGTGGAATTATTCAACTTCTTCAATTTGGTAATTGCGCAAATTCACCCAAATTCCATGATTAATGTGATGTCGTTGATACTATTTCCATAATTAAAGAGATTGTTTTGGTTGATGAATCTCTTTCACAACGCACTCCGGCCAAAAATTTTCTACGATGGGATGGTAGTATTCTCCCCCTTGAAGGTGATTATAGAAAAATTGGAGAACATGATTTATGATTGGAATAAGAAGTTCATCTTTTTTTAGGATTAAGAGTGATTGGATGGTTCCTATAGTTCCCCAACCTTTAATGGGTGAGAGGGCTCTAGCTATCACTAATTTAACCTTGACTAATCAATAAAGTTTTATCGTCATTAATTATACAAAGCTTGATGCAATATTTTTCACATTTGCGAACTACGTAAGAGCCTCTCTGTTATGTATGTTACTTCTTGTTAATGTGAGAGATGTTACATCCTCATTCAATGTTGTCAATGGATTGGGAGACGCTGTATGACTCCATTTTGAGAGAGGATGTTACAACTTTAGGTTTGTTGAACTCATCGATGCTAATTTTGACGAGACATGATAAGGAGGGAGATCAAGGTGAGCTAACTGCCAGAGATGGAGGAAATGATGTGGAGGACAAACTTCTTCTTACTCAACTTAAAAGAAGAAAGGTGCACCACAGAAGTAGACCGATGTTTTAATTAAAGAGCCATCTTCAATTCCCCAAATTCCTACACTAACTATACATGTGCCTACGGATAAGGAAAAGGTTGTAATGACTGAACATGTGCCCGCCGCAGCTCTCCCTAGAAAGAGAAAAATGAATGACATGGAAAAAGCTGGTGCGATCTTGTTTGGACTAGTCACGAGGGCCTCTTTGTGGGAAGATGCTAACATGAAGGGTTATATTGATATCAATGAAGCGAAAAGTTGAGAAATGGTTTAATTCACCCAAGACTAGATGTAAGATAAAAATTATACCATTAAACCCTTTCAGATGTCCATTCCAATAACTTAAGTGAAGTAGGTAAGAAGTTAGGAAGGTATGCTTTATCATGTTCCACTGATGGAGAGTTTGGTGGCGGCTTGACAGAAAGGTCGCACTATGAGCACATCACATGACGAGCTTCTGAGAGAGTAAGAACTAAAACTCTCTCGTAAAGATGCAGTGAATAAGGTGTCAAAGCAGAGTAAATAGAAGAAAAAAATGCTGGGCAAAGATGCAGAAGATGTTGATCAACTTGCTTCCTTACAAGCGCAGTGACTCAGTTGAAGGAAGATTGTTCCAAGTCCCTTAATAAGCTGAGGGGCAGTTTCCTTTTAATTATTGCTCTCAAACGTGAATTAACTCGCTCAAATGACTAGCTGATTGTTGGAGTAAGAATTTTTAGAACACAAAAGGGTCACAAAGCTGATAACAGAGAAGCAACGAGAGAAAAAAAAAAATAGTTGTCGACCAACTTATGAAGAAGTCAAAGGAGAACTTATGAATGATCAATGAACTCAGAATGAGGTTGCACATCTATAGACGCAATTTTAGGGGAAGAATACACAAGAGTTGTTTAAAAAGCTCAAGCTGGCTCCTAAATATGAGGAGCTACTCACAGATCCTTACAAACAAACAATTAAATCTTGCCTAAGCACACTACCAAAGAAATAAGTCTTACCTCTATCCTGGGATGATGTAGACAGATACTTAGAGCTCACTGGAGAACTCGACAAAGAAGAAGATGGTCAAGATGAGACTTCAACAAATGCATGACATCAACTTCCCTAATTCTATCTTTGTTCCTTTTCTTGATTGATTTTTCTTGCTAAAAGAGTACAGAACTTATCCTTATAAGAGTATATTTTGTTTGTTGAATATATGTGATCTACTCGTATAATTACTTTTACATGTGAATTGAATCCCTCCTATTCTATTGTCTTGTTGTATATATGATTATAAACTACGATTTGTATAAGTTGTTAGTGTAAATCTTTTGGTTTGAATCTTATTATTTTTATTAATCATAAGTAGCAACTCCTAGTTCAATTGTCTTCTTAGATAGGTCACACTAAGAGTTAAACTGATTTTTATCACTTTTACAACAAGATCCTTATTTAAACTTGTCTTAGGGGAGGACTCACATGCTACTCATTGCACTTTCTAGGAAAAAAATGGGGAGTGAGTTCACCTAGGCTTCAACTATGATCCAAAAATGTTTATTACCTGTATGGGGATTTTAATTCTACTTTAATGTTGAGGTTGAGGGAAGTACATGAAAAATAAATAAATAACTAGCTTTAGCTCCCTTAAAAGAAGTAATCAAGAAGTCTTATATGTCATTTTTTTCAAACATTAAATGGCTAAAGGAAAAGAAAATGGAAAAAGATATTACACTTCTCAACATAGAGTTAGTTGACCATAAAAAAACAACCCGTGACCCAGGCGACTCGTATGGCCATGCTTTGTCAGGTTGTGATTAGGATGTATGAGGGACTTCCCGAATATAACAAGTCGAGAGTTTTACTAATGAAAATAAGCTTTGAAATCCTCTTTTGAATTTGACTTGTGTCAAGTGATATCAATAATAGTAAATATATTAAATGAAAAAAATTGTGTTAAAATGGGCATAGATAAAAATTCAATATTTGTTTTATGACTCTTTCCATTGTTGTCATAATAATGCCCTCTCCTAAGGTCTATAAATATGGAAAGGGAAGATTCTGTGAAACATACTTAGATAAATTCAATTATAATGTTTTTGTTGAATATTAAAAATTTATTGAAAAAGATGGAGTAGTCAGCGGAGCTCGCGATGATAGGAAATTTAGTTATCCTCGTTGATCTTATCGTGCAGGATGTGATCCTTTTGTTTGTTGATATCCATACTTTGGAGCTTTTGCTCGTTGAATACAAACATTTGGTTGTTCAGATTCAACAGGGTTGCGGTTCCCTCTTAGGCACTTGACGGGCTCTTACTCAATGAAGGATGTGTTCACTAATACATCCGGATAAAGACGAGGCCAATAAACTTAAGTACATTGGGTGATTTTGGCTCTTTTGGGATATTTACCAGAACTGTTCATTGAGCTCTAGCTTTGTTACTATTGAGATACTTGAGGATGAAAAGCCCTCGATGTAACCCTTTTTGCCTTCTTAAAGTCTTCTAGCTGGTAATTAGAGAATCTTATGAAAGCTATCTTTTTGAGAGATATCTCAACACTGATGTCGCAAGATATTCAGATTTCCCAGATGGTTAAGAAGGTGGATCTTCCAATTTTATGAAAAAAGTGAGGAATACGTTTGTTGTACTCTTTACCTCTTATATATGATGACCTACAATGTGGAGATTACTTCATGTTCTATTTATCGTAACTTTTTCTTCATCAATAAATAAAATTACAAGTTCTTTCATTGATTATCTTCTTCTTTTATTCTCGAATTTGTTTGTGGCTCTCGATTTGCTGTTGCAACTTTTCCATTTTTATCTATGGATGACTTTTCCAAGCTTAGCTTCAGGCTAGTTCCCCAAGCCAAACACAAAATGAATTTATGGGGGTTTGCTATTTTTCGAATCATCATTCACCCTACTCTCGTTATGTACAATGTGAGAGTAGGAAATGAACATTTCATGATGCCAGGTATTATTCTCATACATATTCATATACTTTTTAGCAAGTTTGCTTGAAATTAAGTTGTCTTTATATAGCTAATAAAATAAAAGTCTTAGAAATTTCAACAAAAACCATAAAGTTGTTACAATGGTTGCAAGAGAAAGACGTATCAACTTTAAACATATAGTAAATAACTTGAATTCAGCTAGGTCTTGTAATTTTTTTCCTTTCATAATTCGTTCCACATAAAATTATGTTATTTTCCTTCGTTTTATTTTCTCATCTGCATGTGTGCTGAATTTTTGTACTACGCGAGACTATAAATTACTGCATTATTATCACGAATTTTTCGACACCCAACAAAAATATTAAAATTACCTGTAAATAAAAAAAAATCATTTTTAATTCATCATAGAATTACTTCCAACTTCCAAACATGCATATTAATTTGAGTATAGTTACAATATTTTATAATATATGATTCATAGTTACTTGTGAAATTTTGATTTATTATCAAATCATTCCTTAAATAATACGAAAAATGGGGGGAAAAAATTCCAAAAATTTGCGGTACGCTGCTCCCTCATCCAGAAAAGAATTATTCCCCCCTCCGTCGGACAATCTCTCTCTCTCTGTTCTGAACCGTTGGATGGCTGTGTCGAACAGGTGGCACTCATAAGAAGCTTGGGGCATAGATCAGATGCTGGACTTAGTTCACGGAAAAATATCTAATTGGTCCATTTCTCTCTCCTTTCTGTGCCATCACTTTCTTCATTTCTGCTGGGGTTTCTCTAGATCGAGCGAGGCCTGCGAGGAGGTGGAGGAGGCGGAGGAGCTCTTCTTCTCTCTGGCTGTATGGATTCGGATAGCGTAGAGTGCGTGTCGTCGTGCGATGGAATGGATGAGGACGAGCCGTCCCATCTCCACCACCACTTTGCCAAGCCTCTTGGCGGAGCGGTGGTTAATGGAGCAACGGGGGCGCCGGTGATCTCTCCTGCCACTAGCATTAACGAGCTGCTTGAATGCCCTGTTTGCACCAATTCTATGTACCCTCCTATTCATCAGGTCAATCTCTGCTTTGCTTGAAACGATGTTTTTTTTTATTTTTTTATTATTTTGCTTCTTGTATCAATTCTTTTGGTGTCTTGAAAGGTTTTCGTATTTTTTTTTTGGATGGAAAATTTATGGGAATGCATCATTTCTTTCTGTTTGTGAAGGAAATTATTGAATTTTGAGGAAGCCTCTGGAAGGCTTCGATCTCTTTGCCTATTACGAGAGAAATTCGCGATCTCTGAAATGATTGTTTCGTTACTGTTAAATCTTGATGGTTGCTAACGATGTGTTTGGCGGGATTTGATTTTTGCGAAGAGACTTACGATTTGGAGTAAGCGTTGTTGCTATGTTGTGACTACGAGGGAAATTTACGATCTCTGCAATGATTTCTTTTTTGTTGCCATAAAATCTGGTTTGAAATTAATGATTTGCTTGGCGGGATTTGATTTTTGTTGATTTCTTTCCATATGGAGTAAGCTCTGTCGATTTGACAGTAAGTGGTGATCCGAAAATAACCATGTTGAAAAGATCAAGATAAAATCTAATCATTGTGGTTGGATATAAGTTGATTTGGGGTTTAGCCGTTTTTATACATTGGGAATCTAGAGGGATTGGTGCCTTCAATGCTCTTCTGTGGTCCAATTCTGTTTGTTTACATTTGGCGACAAAGGAAAAGGTTTTGTTGGATAGAGTGATCTGAGATTGGCCGTTGTTAAAAACTTTAAACTTTTTATTCTTTCCCCATAGCGTCATCTAATTGTTGCTTAGGGTGATGGTGTGCTGCACCTTGTTTAAGGTGCTCGTGACTGTTTTCAGCTAACAAGGATGTAATTCGCTTGTTCATTAAAATGTGCAGTTTTTTTTAAGATACGTGTAAGCCAAACGACAACAACAACAACAACAACAATAAAACCTTAATCCCACTACGCGGGGTCGGCTACATGAATCCCTTTTCTCCATTGCATCCTATTTAGTGTCATATTTTTATTTAGTTCTAATAAATTAAGATAATTTTTTATACAATAAGCCCTAAATCTTTCGAGGCCTACCTCTGCTTTTCATTTAGTTCTAATAAATTATACATGATACCTGTAAGCCATGAGCCTAATTTTTATGGATGGGCGTCTATCACGAATAATTATAATGGATGACTGGATAATCTAGAAGATACTTGAGATTTATATAAATCAGTCAAAATAATAGCTTACCTTGGAAGAGGAAAGATGAACCAATCCACAGCCAAGAACCCATATAAATGTGAAAAAAGGCTTAAGAAGTGCACTCTTCTCTAAATCTAACCACGCCCAATCTCATTGCAAAAGAGAACCCCCAATTTTCTCAACCACATGCATTCCCTAAATTTAAAATATGTTTCAAATATCAGAATTTGGAACAGAATTTGAACCAATTCTTATACAATGAAATGATTTGGATAAATTTATATTTAGGCCTTAATTCATTTCTTTTGAATTTTGCACCATCCTGCCTATAAAAATATATCCTTGAATGGGATATTCTAACAATATTAGACTTGACCTAATATTGTGAAAATATATTTTGGATCTTTGTGATCCTCCTTGAATTTAACACTGCAATAGATGTTTGACATGCATACATGGCACATCGAGATGGATCTAAGTATATCAAAAGTTTGCATGCCACTAAATCATCTATTTTTTTACTTGGTTATAATTGCTCTGAATATTATAATGGTATGACCCGACACTTGGACAATCTATGCAATTGAAGACTATTTTCTTGTTTTAGCGCTACAAATGAATCGAGCAAAGCCGAGATGAGCCGGAGGCTATTCAAGCTTGTTGATGTTGTTCACTAAAAGCATTTTCAATTTGGCTCAAGCTCAATATAAACTTTTATGGTAATGTTCAAACTTAGTTTGTTTAAATTCATGTTTGGTTGAGCTTGGTTAATTTTGTGATCAATGAGCGTTAAACGAGTCGGCTAAATCTTTTTAGGACATAGAGTCCCGTATTTTTTCTGGACACAAAATTTGAGAGAGACTTTGTTTGAGGAGGGTGTTGAAGGAGGGAAAATGAAGTGGAAATCCCCTCCATCTAATCTTTGATCTTTCAATTTTTAAGAAAAAGATAGTGCCCAAGAGGAGATGATGGGAGGTGATTGGAGGAGATGGAATGCGATCCCCGTCGAAGGTGGGGGTGCCACCATTTATATCCTCTCCCTCTAGTTTTCCATCCTTATCCAACTACAAAGGAGAAAAAAAAGAATATCAATGCTTAGACCATATAGTACGAGACATGTCCACAATGTCTTATCGAAATGATGGCGACATGGATGTATTACAACCCATAAATCGATATGGACACATGCTATTGATATTGGCAGTTGGCCGATTCCGAGAGGTGGTTGCAGAAATATCAATAGGTAACCTCGGCGGTTCACTTTGGCAGTTGACACTTTTAGCTAGCACTTCGATAGGTGTGGTTGGCAAACCACCTCAACATATTACTTTGGTTGCTGATACTGACAACTGACACATCGACAGGCGAGGTCGGCAGACCACCTCAGCAATTGGCACACGATGGTATCCGTACTAGGAGATGATGGGCCTTCTTGGCCCAAGAAGTCTGTTAACATATGTTTTGGGTGAGAGCCATTTATGGGTATATAGAGCCTTAAATGAGAAGTTTGTTTGAAAATATAAATAATGCTTATCCAGTTGTGCCTATTGAGCCTTAATGGGCCAATCTTATGAAGCGTAAAAAAATAAAATTCTTAATTTAACAAACCTTGAAACATTTTTATTAATTTCTTATTTAAATTTGATCTCGAACCACCTTCGGCAAGGTCACTTGGGTTGCAAGTTCAAAAATTCAATTTATTCTTTTATAACTTATGAACAATATTACTTTAAACATGCTAGAAAGGTTAGACTTAAGGCCCAAATAAAAGCAAAAGAAAAAAAAATGTGAATTGTTTTAATCAAGCTTTATATGGACCCTTAATCGAGCTTCTTAATTAACTTATCCATTTTATTTGAATGATATTATTCTTGATCATAAACAAATTAAGGAAAAAGCTGTGTAATCTTGTTTATTTAACAATGGAATATTTATAAAAGTATTCAAGCTTATTTGATTAGTTTATCAAATGATCATGAATAACCTCATATTGTTTCAAGCCATAATAATTTGTTGAATATTTGGTTCATTTGGAGCCCTATACCTATTTTATGTCCAATAATTTCATCCTTCTAACACATGTCCTATGTTTGAGAACTTTTTCTATACCTAAGAGAGCATTTTTTACTATCTCCCCAAAGCATGTGCTTCAAAATAATGGATATTGATACTGAAGT